>CAUYRT010097158.1:0-22481 GCA_963574885.1 Lepilemur ruficaudatus
AAAAAAAAAGAGAAAGGAAAAGTTAAAAGAAAATAGCAAAATTAAAAATACCATTAGTGTGTTCTTTTTTAAGATGGGGACTGAAAAATACGCATTTAAGTAGGAGGCAATGGCAACAAAATCTTGGAACGGACTTACTGGACTCAAGATAGCAGAATTTCTAGACTGGCAGCACAGGATTTTCAAAAGAATAGGGGACTAGAAGCATCAGGTCCATCCTGGAAGGAGTGAGGGATTGAGGGTTATAGTTGGGAAAATTTGTGAAAACTGCCTGAGAAGCAATTAAATCTCTGGTTACTCTCCATCATTTCATGTCACTAGGCAGCTGCACATCCACAGCCTGCTAAAAGGTTGGCGGGGTTTTTTAAATATATTTATTTTTATTTGAAAGAGAAACAGAGGTGGTCTCTGCACTGGAAAACACAAGACAAAGTAGAGGGTCTAGGCATCATACTGAAGACAAGGAAACTAAAACTACAGAACGCTGAACATGAAATACACACCCCACCCTAACTGCTTTAACCTCTCAGCATTCTGACATTCTAAATCAAAAAGTAAAGGATTCTTATATTAGGAACCTGGCTAATCCAAAATAGAAAACCTAAATATACTAACATTGGTGGTTCTCCAATGATATCCCTGCCACATTGTCCTACATTAAATCTCAAATTTTACAAGTCCCACTGACATGCTCAGAGCTTTCAGAGCAAACAGTTTGGAATTATCAGTTATATGAGGAAAGCTTCTGGCATGGAAGATATAAACCAAAATAACAAAGTAGGGACAAAATCTTGGAAGAAAGAGAGACTATGTAAGTAGAAATATTTTAAAATTGGGTATAGGAGAACATTCAAAAAAACTAATATAAAAATCACTTCGATATTAAAAGTACAAAAGAAGACACAAAATTTTGTACAAATTTGGTCAATAAATATGAATAAATCTCCTCCAAAAATGTATAGCAAAAAGACAGAGAGAGATGAAGGTAGGAGAGGAAATACAACAGCCAACCAACAAAAGATCCAGAAATAAAGAGGAGAGAAAATCTTCAATAAAATAATTTCAGAAATATGCTCACAATTGAAGGATATGAATTGTTAGATAAAAAGGTCCAATAATTCAGTGCTCAGCAGTTCATGGTAATGGATCTTCATCAATATATGTATCATTTTAAAATTATAGAACATAGTCAAGCAAATAGAGCAGGAAGAGGGAAAAAAGGCTACAAACAAAGAATAAGGATTATAAATAAGAATTATCTCAGACTTTCACAGCAGCAACATCACAAGTAAGAAAATAATAGAGAAATATCTTCAAACTTCCACAGGACATGATTCCCTCCATAGACCTCTATACCTAGACAAACTATCACTTAAATATGAGAGTCTAATAAAGATATATTCAGACAGCAAGGTCTTAAAAAATAAGTTTCCCATTTATTTTTTGTGAAGAAACAGCTAGACAGATTGCTTCAAGAAAATTAAAGAATAAACTAAAAAGAGAGAGACAGAGAGAGAGATGAGACCCTGGAAAGGTAATTGTTATATATAAAAGATAGGAAAAGGTCATTGTCAGGACAATGATCAAAAGAGATTCCAGGATGACTTTATGCACACCAGACATCAAGGAAAACCAATTCAGACTGCAGCAGTGTGATTCAAGGGGCAGACAAAATGAGGGCTATTCTCACTAAAGTGCCTACCATCTCCATACTGTCTTTTTAGCCTGAAATAGACACGTAGGTGAACCTGGCTCAGATTCGTGTCTGTACTTAGACTCTCGGCAATAAGCTGAGGACATTTTTGTTTTCTCTCCTTCTATTTCCCCCTAAGCCTTAGTCAGCTGAAAACACTTCCTTCAGCCATAGAAAAGTATGCTGTGTCCTCCTTCTCTTAAGAGCTGGAGGCACGTCTCAATGAGCTTACAGGCATAAAATACCAGGTATTCTATTTCCTCTAACCACATTCTTGCTAGACATCTAGTACTTGAGCAAGGCTACTGCCTTGGTACATGTCCCGACTGTGGCTAGCCTAAATTTCATACATGGGCTTACCTATTATATTCCCCAAAAGAGTCCTAAATACTCAGGAAAGCTAAAGAGAAATTTTGACCCAGCACAAAAGGAATGGGAGAAAGGAGATAGCCTTCTACAGCATATACTTGAAATATGCTTTATTTAACATGTATATTTGTATTTCATCCAACAGTATTAAGATATTTTCATTTAGCTATTTTTCTGTATTATGCGTACAGACAAAAGAGTTTTAAAGTAAAAATATACATTTTCTTTAATTTCTTGATCCTATACTCTGCTAGATACTTCAGAGCTATCCAAAAAGAAATCATATTAGAAAAAATAAAGGTTAAAATCAAATTACAAAAATGCCTAATCAATGATGAGATGATCAACTTAATATATGAGAAAGGAAATAAGAAAAAGCATCTCCAAAAATGAAAATCAAACTGAGAAAAAGGTTGATAGATATAGAAAAGAGAAAATCATGATCCAACTTAAATATTAAATGTTCCTGGGGAGGAAAAAAACAGGACAAAAAGATAAAAGTATTAAAGGCAAAATAAAAGTAAGGCTTCCTTAGAAAACTGAAACCTGAGCTTGAAAAGATTCACTCAATAATTAAGAGAAAATATGTATATATACACACACACATACATATAGATGGACATTTTTTAATTTCAAGGGTAAGAAACTATCTTAAAAGTATTCATATTGCCCTCCTTCCTCCTCAAAAAATTTACTTCCAGCTAGGAAAGGGACAAGCCTGGATTAAAACTCAGATTTTCTTGGCCTCTGAAACTGTGCTCCTCCACTATACGCCTAGAGATTGGCTATGTAAAATTTAAGTTACAGGTAACACAGGACAGACTAACTGTTAATCGTTTATAAAAAGCTCTTTATAAAGCCATAAGGAAAACAATGTCTGCTAATAAAAACAATGGATAAAATACATAAAGAGGTAATTAATAAAAGTATTAATGGTCAATAAACAAATAAAAGATGTATTTATCATCTTTAGTAATTAAAAATTGCAAATTAACGAGATGAAATTGGCAAAGATTAAATAGAATGATAAATCTCAGGGTTGACAAGGGTGTGTAAATATAGGCACTCTCGTTCCCTGCTGATAGGAATGTAAATTGGGATGTTTGCATCTCAGCAACTTATATCAAAATGCATAGATTTTAGCATATATAAATGTTAAATGAACATTTTATGAGTCGTAGATCATTTTTATTTTATTAGTGCTTACTTCATACTCTCCAAATATTCTAAAATGAGCATACATCATTTTTATAATTAAAAATATCATTATGAAAACATAATAATATTTGAAAATTTAAGGTATTTGACCTACTAACTCACTGCAAATCTCACTGAAGTAAATAAATAGATATGAGGAAAAACAACTGTACAGATGAATACTTATTGCAGTATTATTTTTACTATAGAAAAATAACAAACAGCTCATATACTCAATAATATAGTGTAGTTAAATATTTTTACAAGAAATATGAAAAAAAATGCTCACAATAAAATGATATGAGAAAAGAGGATACAAATCTATAGATACAATATATTCTTAATATTATTATATGAATAATATTTGAGAGTTAATGGTATATGTATAGTAGGATTACAGGCATTTTAAAGTTTCTTCTTTATAGTTTTAAATATTTTTCAATTTTCTCATACAACAATTTATAGTATTTTATATTCTGAAATATATAAACATTATTTTAAACATTAAATTTTAAAAATACATAAAGTGAAAATATGTAATGAATGTGACAAACTTTAAGAATGATATAAGGTTATTAAAATGATTAATAATAAAAACATTGAATTGGAAAAGAAATTGATGAATAATACAAATAACAGAAAATAAAAATAGTTTAAAGTTAACTTTATCTACTTATTAATGCTCAAAAGTATAACTTAAAATATAAATAAGAGACTATGTATGCACCTTCTAATTTAACAAAGATTTTTAATTTTTTTAAAAAAAATTAGTAGCCAATATTTTCAAAGTAGTGAGATGGGAAGTTTTATATACCTCTGTGAGAAAATAAAAAGGAATTAGACATTACATATAAATATTCTTGTAGCAGATATTTGTCATTTTCTTTTCAAACATTTACCCTTCTAAATTTATCTCTGTATTGAAGGGGGCTGCAAGCTGAGATATTAGATTCGCAGACTACCTTGCCAGCTGGTTTTTGGTTAGATTCTTCCGCCAATGAAACTGTGGCAGCCACAAAGATGTGTGTTTAGATCTCACTCAAAAGAACCCACTGCAAAGAACATAGCTGACTGGTGCCTTCCAGGTGCCCCATGTGTGGACCCATCATAGGATCCCACAAAGGCCATACATTTTCTGTGCTGCTACCAGCCAGTGACTTAGCATGACAGAAATACTACAGCCTGCCCATAGAAGACCTTTATTGCCCATTATGAAACTCCCTCTAATGGCAACCGTTGCTCAGGGACTGAGCCCAATCCAGTTGGCCTGATAAAGACTTATTCAAAACTATACTGAAATTTGAGGGTCTTCCTACTCGATCTTCCTTCTTTCTTTCTCTTTTCATAGGTGCCAAACGCTCATCATGGTCTTAAGGCTCACCTGCTTCTACTCATGTACCCTCTCCCTTTATACTTCAATGGTGTTTCCCCTAGTAAATTTCTTGTATGTTCAATTCTATCTTGGTGTCTGCTTCTAAGAAGGTAATTGTAAGAAAGGAAGACTGACAGATAAAAAGAGCCACCAATTTTTTTATTCCTGCTTCTAGATTTAGAAGAGCTAAGGTAAGATAGCATGAATGCCCGTGGACTTTAGCAGTATTAGCAGAGAGTCTAGCAATGTTGGCAGCATTCTCCCAGGTGACTCTTGCAGTATCCTGAGAGAAATGGCTTCTGGTTTCTTGCTCAGTGGCAGTGGAAGTGATTCCTAAAGCAGCAGCAGGGTTTATCAACCTCAGCCAAATACACAACCATGAGTTTTATACAACAAGGCTTTGCTTTTGGTTCTTCCACCTATTATTTGGCAACTTTGGAAAGTTACAAGTGGTTGGGTAATAGTATCACTATTTCCTATTTCCATCTCCAGCACTGGACATTTTAACAATGTTGATTCTATTGATCCATGAGCATGATATGTTTTTCCATTTGTTTGTGTCTTCTGCAATTTCTTTCCTCAATGTTTCATAGTTCACTTTGTAGAGATCTTTTACCTCCCAGAGTACTCCCAGAGTAAAATTACCCAAAAGCTAAAGCTCAGAGCTCATATAAAACAATAGTACAAGAGGAAAACCAAGCAATAAGGTACTACCCAGTAGGATGAACAGAACAGCATTCCACATATCAATTCTATCAATCAATGTGAATGGTCTGAGTGCCCCACTCAGGATATAAAGACTGGCTGAACGTATGAAAAAATACAACCAAGTATTCGCTGTCTTTGAGAAATACATCTAACCCACAAGGACAAATATACACTCAGGTGAAGGGATGTAAAAAAATATTCCATGCAAATGGAAACCAAAAGAAAGCAAGTGTAGCCATTCTCATATCAGATAAAATTGACTTTAAATCCACAATAGTAAAAAAAGACAAAGATGGTCATTATATAATGGTAAAGGGAAGAATTCAACAAGAAGACATAACAATCCTAAATATTTATGCACCAAACACAGAAGTGCCCAGATTCATAAAGCAAACCTACTAGGTCTAAGCAAAGAGATAAACAGCAGCATCTTAATTGCTGGGGACTTCAACACTCCACTGACAGAACTGGAGAGATCACTCAAGCAGAAAATAAAGAAACAGTGGACTTAAACATGACCCTAAAACAAATGGGCCTAACCAATATTTGTGGAACATTTTACCCCAAAACTACTGAATATACATTCTTCTTGTCAGCACATGGAACATTCTCCAAGACTGGTCAGATCTTAGGCCACAAAACACATCTCAATAAATTCAAAAAAATAGAAATCATACCATATATGTTCTCAGACCACAGTGGAATAAAATTAGAAATCAACTCCAAGAGGAACACTCAATTCTACACAAAATCATGAAAATTAAACAACTTGCTGTTGAATAATTATTGGGTCAATAATGAAATTAAGATGAAAATCAAAAGATTCCTTAAATTGAATGGCAAAAGGGAAACAAGTTTCCAAAACCTATGGAATTCAGCAAAAAAGCAGTCCCAAGGGGAAAATTCATAGCCCTAAATGCATAAATCAAAAAGACAGAAAGATCACAAATTAATAATCTAATGACATGGCTCAAGGAACTAGAAAAAGAACAAACCAAACCCAAAACCAGCAGAAGAAAAGAAATAACCAAGGTCAGAGCACAACTAAATGAAACGGAAAAGTAACAAAAAAAATACAAAGGATCAATGAAACAAAAAGTTGCTTCTTTGAAAAGACAAACCAAATTGATAGACCTCTTGCTAGATTAACCAGGAATAGAAGAGAAAGGACCCAAATAATCTCAATCATAAATAAAAAAAGGAGATAGTACAACTGATACCACAGAAATACAAAATATCATCTGTGAATACTATAAAAATTTCTATGTACGTAAACTTGAAACTGTAGACGAAATGAACAAATTCCTGGGAACACACAGCCTCCCAAGACTCAATCAGGAAGAAATAGAACTCATGAACAGATCAATGATGAGCAATGAGATTGAAGCAGTAATAAAAAATCTTTTTACAAAAAATGTTCCATGTCTGAGTGACATGGTGGGCACTGTAGAGGGGTGGGACATGCTTGAAAAGTAGTTGGGGAGTGGAATTAGGGGTCTCAATAAGGGAAAGGAATTCCTCTAAAACTGATTTATGTGATTAACTGTACATCTCGGCAAATTCACTGAAAATCATTTAATTGTACACTTAAAATGGAGTAAAGGCATGATATGTAAAGTATACTACAACAAAGAAAAAAAAAGTTCCAGACCAGATGGATTCATAGTCAAATTTTACCAGACCTACAAAGAAGACCTGGTACTCATATTGCAGAAATTATTTCTAACATCAAGACAGATGGAATCCTCCCCAACTCATTCTATGAAGCCAGTATTACCCTGATACCAAAGCCAGGAAAAGATACACAAAAAAGAAAACTAGAGACCAATATTCCTTATGAATATAGATGTAAAAATCCTTAACAAAATACTAGCAAACCAAATTCAACAGCACATCAAAAGAAAATCCACCATAACCCACTTGGGCTTCATCTCAGGGATTCAAAGATCATTCAACATATGGAAATCAATAAATATGATTCACCACATAAACAGAAGCAAAAACAAAGACCATATGATCATCTCAATTGATTCAGAAAGAGCATCTGACAAAATTCAGCACCCTTTCATGATAAAAGCCCTCAACAAACTAGGCATAGAAGGAACACATCTCAAGTTTATAAAAGCCATATATGACAAACCCATAGCCAACATCACACTGAATTGAGAAAAGTTGAAAGCATTCCTACTAAGAACTGTAACAAGACAAGAGTACCCACTATTGCCACTTCTATTTAACATAGTGCTAGAAGTCCTACCCAGAGCAATCCGGCAAGAGAAAGAAATAAACGGTATCCAAATTAGGAAAGAACAGGTCAAATTGTTGCTTTTTGCTGATGATGTGATCTTATATCTAGAAAACCTCAAAGACTACACTGAGAGACTCATGGAATTGATAAATAAATTCAGCAAAGTCTCAGGTTACAAAATGAATGTACACAAACCAGTAGCATTCCTATACATTAGTATCAATCAAGCTGAGAGTCAAATCAAAGACTCAATACCATTCACAATAGCTACAAAGAAAATAAAATACCTAGGAATATACTTAACCAAGGAGGTGAAAGATCTCTACATTTAATAATTTCTATGTGGAAAAATTATGGGTAACTTTATATTTCTTGGTATTTCTCTTCCTTCCCAAAGTTTCTCAAATAAACATGTATTACTTTGAAAATTCAATAAAACACATAATAAAATGTGTTATTAAAAGTTCAGAATACAATCACTTTATGTTCTGGTCATTATTCTTTCTCTTAGGACATTGATCCAAATGTTTTCATCAACAAGATTCTTAAAACACTATGAATTATAAATTAGTGCTCTTAAACTTTGTTGTACATCAGCTGTAAGTCAGCCCAGGTGAACCTAGTATTATCCCAGCTAAATTGGATGAAACCATTTTAACTGTAAGAAAATCATCATTCTGAATATGTCCCCAAAGGATCTGTACCACCATCTTCTTTGCTCTCTGCTCTCCAGCCAATCTTCTCTGGGCTCCAGAGAATTCTTTCCTTCATGGCCCAGCACCTTTCATAGGTGGCTGCTTCTGCCTGGATGCCTACCCAACCCTCAGTCCCTACTCATATCTAAGCTCCAATATCTCTTCCCTAGAATCCCTACCACCCATTTTACAGTTTATATACTTTTTCCATCCTTAAATTCTCTCTTTACAGCACTGTAATACCATTTGCAATTAAATATTTATTTGTATAATTATCTGATTGTTTTTCTCCCCCACCATACTGTAAGTTCCACTAGGGCATGGGTCACTTCTGTTTTGCTCACTTTTTGCATCTCCAGAATTTGATCTAAAGCCCAACACTTAATAGACACCCAATATATATTTTTTTCCTGGATAGTTGGTTGGATGAATGAATAAACCAGCAAACAAATTAAGAACTACCAAAAAAAATTTTAGTGGCTACCCCACCCATGCTGTCAGCTACATATCAGTATTTTAAAATTTGGCCATTACACATTGTATACATGTATTGAAACATCACACTGTACCTCTAAATATATATAATTATTTTGTGTCAATTAAAAATAAAATAAAATAAAACTTTAAAATTTGGGTTTTTTTAAAAAATGCATTCAATCAAAAGTGCTAACTCAGATTAATACCATGTATTGCAATGACGATAACATATTCAACCTTAGCTAATCAAACTAACCTTTTGAGGTTTGTTTTTGGTATAACTCTCACCTTCATGTATCTCTTTCACACAAAACACAAACCCTTTTCCAACCCCAAAACCCAATGATGACTCATTCTCTTGAGATTTAGTTTGGACGGGTAGGAAAAGAAAAGACGAAAAAACATATTAGCCTTCTAAGATTAATGACTACATTTTTCTGTTGGGAACTTGGAGTCCTAAACTAAAATGTTTCCTCTCCGATCCCCAATTTCAGAAGCTGTACCTAACGTAATTGCTTCCAAGGGGGAAATACTGCTTATATTTGCTGACTGGCTGTCACAGTATTCTGAGTTAATCCCCCCCGAAATGCCCAGCTCAATATAATTGTAAGAATTCAGGGCAGAATCTTTCTGTGGCAGTTTGAGCAGTAAACTTATTTGTCTGTGTGTGAGGGACCGTTAGTTCCCAAAGCACAGAAGATTTTATTAAGAAGATGACAACAATTTCTGATTTTCAGATACCTGGTTTTTCAAGTCCAAATGGTCTAGATTTTACAGTGTTCCTACATCATGTTCAGAAAACGGACTAACACAATTCTCCATTTGATTTCTCTTGAGAACAGGGTATTTTCATAGAGCTATTTATTTATTCAGTTCTTTCATCTTATACATTTACCTGTTCTGTAATGACCTATCATTCTCTCTCTTACACATTCTGCCCTATGCACACCATTCCCCTTGCTGTTTCTAATAGTCTCCAGGCATGCTCAAAAGCATTTGTACCTATTGCTGCTCTGCCTGAAACACCCTTCCCCCAGAGAGTCCCCTCGCTGGCTCCATTGGAAACTTTAGATCTTACCCAAAGACCTATATAAAATTATAACCCCTCCTGAATACTTTCTATACCTGTTTCTTCCTTTAGATATTTTCCAGAGCATTTATACCATAAAACATACCATTTGATTTATTTTTCTTTCTATTATCTATTTTCTCTCTCTTTTAGGATAAACACCCCATGAAGACAAAGACTTTTGTCTCTTTTATGTACTGCTATATCGTCAGCCCTTATTGTGGGCACTCAAAAATCACTGAGTAAACAATGTTTCCATTAGAAATATTCAATCTGAAATATTCTTGTGAAATGACCAATAGACTAGTTCCTGTTTTTGCCAGAGAAAATAGTAAGAGTAAAGATACAGCTGTTGCCTGATCAGTCTGGGCTCCTCATACCTATAAACTAGCAAGAAAATAAAGGAGTTAAAAATCAATAAGGTAAATTACTCTGATAACCATGAGTAAGAGGGCACCCGTTGCATACCAGTGGCTGGCAGGAATATGTTAGGCACTTGGATGATTCACTGGGGCATCTCATGGCATTCCCATGCCAAGTTACAACTAACAATGTATTAAGTGCAATAACCATAGCATTAAGTGCATGGTAACCCAAGGCTCAGAACTCTCAGAAAAACATCAGGCAAGCCTCCTACATGAGTAAAAGCACTAGCTTAAGGAGAGAGAAATTTAGAATGCCTAGCAGGTGGTGGGAAGATATCAATAATGGCCTTGATACCACCTGCATTAGTGGTACCACTGCCACTATTCTTCCTCAAGTAAGTTTTCTTGGAAATTGTTACCAACTGGAATCTTGGATAAGCTTTGCCTGCATGGAGTGACCTTGAATGAGAAGCAGGTGGATCTGAAGGCTACAAGGAGTGAACTACTGTGTACCTTTCCTCCGCTTGCTGTAAATGTTAGCCGATTACAGTTCATAGACACCCCCTTCTCTGGAGACTTACCCTCTGCTAAAGAGGAGCCACTTCCCTAGGGAGGCTGCTCCCTGCCATGGGGAACAGGCCAATAGCCAATGGCCAATGGACACAAGTGTAGAAAAGGCCATCCATTTTGCCTCAAGGAGGGATCATCTCTGTGGAACAATTCACGTTTCAGAGCTTCTCCAAAGAACCGTACTAGTCTATTCCAGATGAGATTCTATTTGTGTTTAGTTTTTAATCCCCTGCTCTATCCTGCTCCACTCACTCTCGTCCTGAGAGCACTCTTTCAATAAATCACGTAAACAAGAATGAGATAGAAAGGATCCTAGGTTCTCACCCTAACCATTTAGAACATAAATATATCCTTCCAGGGTCAGATACACCCCAGATATATCCAAGGTCTGGGCTTTATTCCTAGGGAGATAGCACCCCAGTCTTTTTTGGATAGTGAGTATACTAGTGTTCATTCTGTGAACATGTTCTACAACTTACATACACATTATATTTATTATTGTATGTGTAAAATAGCTCATTTTGAGCTATTTATACTTTCTTTACAAAATGGGTGTACAGAAAGTAATTTCTGTATAAAACAGCAATGGGTGTTTTGTACAGAAAGTATAAAGAAAAGAAAGGAAGGAAGAATGAAAACAAGGAAAGTGAAAGGAGGGAAGAAGAGAGGAGGTGAAAGACCTTTCATAAAATCTTCATCCAAAATATCAGTGGCATGGTGGAAATGGAACAGCAAAATGACAAAAAATGTCTGTCTTCTGTAATGTACTTGGTTTGACAATTTAAGTAAGTTTTCTGACACAATGTGTAATTTCTCATGTTCAAGAACTATTTTCTTGGCAAGATGTAAGAAAAGATATTAGTTCTGGAGTTAGTGTAGAACAGAACACAACTTACAAATTCTTAAAAGTAGCTTTAACAATGGTATGCAATATACACTACAGGCAATCTCAGTGATTCTCTTACAGACCCCACAACTTGGCTTTGGAGATGAGAAAGTATCTTTATCATGAACATTTGCTGTGCCAGGCTGACGCCCACAATTCCTATGAATCCCTCCTACTTCTCTCAATTATTTTTTATAGGCTAGGAAGGTGCATGGGGGTGACCAACCACTGGGGTTGAAATTGATGGTGTGTGTTCTCTTGTTAAGCCCAAGGCACGGCCTGACCCCAGCAATTTGCAGCTCTTCTAAAAGGTGAGTATTTAACACGACTTTGTCCCGAGGTCTGGTTCATTGCTGCCAATTTGGGGCCATAGGGAATGTCCTCCTCAACATCTTTTTAATTTTACACTTAAAACAATTATTAAGGATAATTTAAAATCTGCTTTGTAGATCAGTGTGCTGCATTAAAGAAAAGGAGAAATAATATATGTTTACACATACAAACACACTGTGCATAGAAAATAGGATTATGAAACATGAAGTAACTCTTCATAAAATTCTATTTTGCAGTATGTCTCTCTTTGCTTTTAAATACAGGGGGAAGAGGTTCGTCTTATAGACGTCAGTCCCTCATACCACATCTTTTCTCTCCTTTGTGTTCATGTTCCATGTAATGCTAATTAAATGGACATGTGCAACTAATTTAAGTGTTAAAGAATTCAAAGCAGTCTTAATTCCCCCTTCACCCAAAAATAGAATAAAAAAGTAAGTTGCTAGTCTCTAGACTTTATAGTAGACTGAGAACTGAATTGTAAAATCATATTTCACATAAAAATCTAAATTGACTTCTCAGGCTATGAATACTTGATTATGGTAGGGACAGTTCGGAAATAGCCCCATTTTAATTCACTTAGAGAAGGCAATTATTCATTATACTGAGTCTTATGGCCAAGAAAGAGGACAGAAAGAGCATAATTTTCCACTGTCAAGCTTAACACACATATAGAACAAATATTCTCACTCTGTTCTATGGCAGAATTGAGCCTGCTGAATACCATATGAGGGGTAGTGTTAATGACAGTCAAAGTGGTACTCTGACATAAAAAAATACAACCCACCAAAAGCATTGAAAGAAAATTTACATATAGACATATTATTTATTTATATATATAATTCAAGATGCTTTATGAGGATGAGTGCAATCTGAAACTCATTTTTAACACTTTGACATCACCATCTTAAAAGAGAAGGAAAGGCAGAGATACAATTTCATTTTCTTTGAACACTATTTGCAGAAATGGCAGTAATTCTGGAAGTGTCATGTTTTCCCTATCAAAGTCACCTTAAGGATAAGGTGACTTAAGGTGCAGGACTCTCTGCATTTTTACGTAAAGAGAATTGCCAGGGAAAACTTATATGTAGTAAAATTTAACTGATCAGTGGAGACAGAACACAACAGTCTGTGTTAAGTGGAGTCATCTTCCGCAGATATTATAGTTGAGAAAGAAAATGGAAGAGCTTACCTTTATGATGGTTTGCACTGGATACAACTTTCCCCCACAAGGTTACAATAAATATGATTATTAGCAGTTTTCCTTTTGTTGCTTTCTGTAAGTATCTCTTACTCATCCTGAAAAAATAAAAAAAATCCTAAGTATGTGGAAATCATTGATTTTCCATTATAACTGTGCTACATTTAAAGCCTTCCACAACACCTTAACCATTGAATGCCTGAAAATTGTATTACTTGTATTTAAAACGCTATTCATTGTATATAAACTATGAGCATAGAAAATAAATGTTTTCCAAAGTACCTTGACATGATGCAAGAAGTACATGAAGACCAGCTCAATCCGTCTTCATCCACTTAATAGCCTAAATCAGTTAGGAAATATTATGATTTTTCTCTTCATATAAAGGTAGATTCAATTTATTAACAAAATCCGAGGCACAGTCATCTGAATAATCTTTAAATAAATACCTTATTCTTTTACTTTTTTTCCTAAAGATTCTTTCTTCAATGCCAAGTCAAATGGTCAAGGTAAACAGTTTAGATAAAACTGCTTAGATAAATTCCTGCACAGAATAAAGTCACTTCAAATCTATTATTCCTAATGTGCTTTTTAAAAAAATCATCTGGTAACATATTTTCCTTATTGCAAACTAACCTGACCCATCTAATACACACAATTCTGCTACAGGTGACACATGTTGTTGGAATCCATCTTGCTATACTTTATCAGAAGTAGGAGAAAAATGGAAGGACAGAATGAAAAATACCAAATTAACATTTTCAAGTTGAGCCCATCAAACGTTATAACCAAAAAACAGGAAACAAAAAAACTGTTATAACAAAATAATAGCTACCTATAATAAAAGTTCACCACCTACTTTCTCCAGCACTTTACACATTCTTCCATTTGTTCCTCAGGACAAATTTGGCATGTAGGTATGTCCAGCTCCATTTCATATATGACAATATATGACATTCCATATGTGACATTCATCTCATATATAGAATTTTGCCTAAGGTCACATTGAATGATAGAATAAAAATTCAAATTCAGGATTGTCTAATTCTAAAATTCTTACATTAACCCCTAGCTATGGGATAAGCAAAACTGATATGAAATCAAATCCGTCTGCATTTATTTATGAGGGAGGTAAAATATATATCCACTACCCAGTGCCTTTCAGGTTTAGATCCTACACTCAACTCCATTTTTGCTTGACCTGCAGATTCTTGCCTGCCTTGGTTTTAATGCAACTTCCTAGGATCACTTCCTGACCTAGCCTGATTCCTCTTTCTCTTGAATTCTCTTAAGTTATTCTTTGCCTGATACCTTCACCTCCCAACCATTCTATTTCCAAAAATATGACTTAGTGGTAGCAATGATGACTATACAATTTCAAACACATGCATAAACCCATGAAAAAATAAATATATTATATATTTTAATATAGATATATGTTTACATTTTATGGCTTGGGGAAGTTGTGCTCATTAATTCAGATGTTGAGGAGGCAGTATTATATGATTTAAAAGTATCAACTCCTGTGTCAGACTGTCTGGGTTTGAGTCCAAGCTTTCCTGACTTTTATGTATGTGACCTGTACACAATTTCACTTTTTTTGGATTTCCTACTTTGGTTCCTTCTACTGTAACTCAGTATAATATATGTGAAATACCTGGCCCGTTAATGGCATGTACTAAAGGTTCAATGACTATGATATTAGAGAGTATTTAATCATTTGAATATGTTTGGTGCTTGAGTACTTAGCAGGCTAGTCTCATTCATGAGATGATTGAAGGAGGTTTCAGTAGCACCAACAGCAGCTAACTCTCCGTGGACCTTCGTCTTCTGACATGCCAAAGACAATGTACAAGGGAATAGGTATTTGAACTTTTAGATCAGACTGTTTGGATTCAACATCATACTTCCTGCTTATTGGCTCTGTAATTTTGAACAAATTACTGAATAACTCAGAGTATCTTTGTTGTCAGTAAGATGAGGATGATAATAATATCTACTTCATTGTGTTGTTAGTATGAAGATTCAATGAAACAGTCCATGTAAAGAGTTTAACACTATGCATAGCAAATAATAAATTTTAATCACTGTGAGTATTACTCAATTAGACCAGTATTTCCTTAAGTGCATTCTGCGAGCACCAGTTTCATAGAATGTTAACACAGTGTTAGTAAAAAACAAAACGTGAAGAATATTTGGAAAATTCCAAGTTCAAGAAATTTAACCAGATTTTTTAAGTATGCCTTTTTAGAAATATTTTCTGGAAAACTTCTCCAAAGCGTAACGTAGGATACTAGTGTCCTCAGGAAGCCTCTCAGAGAAATATTGAGCTACAACAATAATCTGGTTTAGTATTCTTTCTCAGTAAACCAAATGCCCATTTCAAATCTTCCATTCTATTGCCTTTGTTTCCGCTTTCAGCACTCTTACTATTAGTTTGTTTTGAGAGTCTTCTCTTTTTCCCACATTTTTTCAACCTGCCTCGCCTTCTGCATCCAATCCCTGCCACTTTATTGTACTCTATATCAGATAGCAGAATGAACAGAAAAACTCATCTGACAGGAAGAGCTGCTTAGCATAATTCTCGATAATAGCTTTTCCACAGCAAATGGCTATGCTACAAGGGCAATGACCCAATATTTTTTTCCATACCACCGTGCACCTACCCTATGGGATGACAGAACTGATAACTAGGTACATGGAAACAGAAACACCCACAAAGTTGCAAAGCTGTCAAATAAAAAAAGAAAGAAGAATGAAGGTCGATTCTGGGGAGGCTGTAATGACTGCTATTTTTTACCTCTCATGCCACCTTAACTCCCGTCCAGTCAATTATCATGATTGTCAATACCATCTCCTGAATATCTCTTACACCTATGCATGTATTTCTATCCCTAGTGCAATACTAGAATTCAGACTACCAAAATTTCTCACTGGCTACAGTATCCTAACTGGACTTCTGCCACCCATATTGCCCTCCTCTGGACCTGAAGGCAGATCCTACGTCTGCCTTTTTCACTACCTACTATATTTGCAGTATTTATATTATTACTAGTGCCTGATAAATACTGTTGACTGAATATAATGCATTCTTTATGCTGTAGCCAAATATGTAACTAAGATCTTGAGACATCCTTACCTAAAGCCTTCACACGATTCCCTTCTATGCTCAGGAAAAAAATAAACAAACAAACAAAAACAAAAAAAATGGCCAGAATCCTTAGCAGGGTATAAAAATCCTATAGCAGAGTTAAAAAAAAAACAAAAAACAAAAAACTTCGCTTCTTTTTTATGTCTCTAATCTTACTTTATGCCCTTCTTCTCTACCTCTCTCTCCACACACACTCATGATCTATATTTTAGTTTTACAAAATTTCCTTAATGGCATCCAGCTAGATCTCACCTCCATGGCTGACACTATTCTCTTCACTGGTCATGGTGCAGGTTGGAATTCCTCCTATAGGATTAGTTCAAACTATGTTGAGTGCCCTTCTTATGCACAACTGCCACACAGTATTACAATCCACTTACTTATTTCCATTCATCACTCTCATATACGATTCCTAAAGACAAGGACTGCACCCCATAAATTTGTGAATAGGTAGGGCCTAATCCAAGGCTCATTTAATAACTGCTAAGTGAGTATTTATTGAATGCTCATGGTGCCTTACAACCAAATACATTGTGTAGCTGTCAACAGGAAGAGGAAGCAAGTGTGTATCCCCTCCTTAGGATGAAATTAGGACAGAGCAAACAGGAAGAAAGAGAAAAAGAGGAGGGGTGTGGGACATGACAGGGAAAACTGAGAAGAAGGAAAAAAGAAGGGAGAAATCCAATCCTGAACATGTTTCATTCTCATTTTTAAATAACAATCAAGTTTGAACAAAGTGAAATGTAATGTAGTCATCAAGGATTTTTGACAAAGGGACAATAACAAAGGGAAAAAAACCTAAAGGAAAAAAGACAAATGATACATTTCTTCTTGGCCTTGTATGAGAGCACATGAGGAGGGACATTCCCTTCTTATTCTATTTGCTAACCACCGGGTCTCTGTTTAAAAATTTCCACCACAGCTTAGATTGTCACATTCATCTGTAAAAACAGCAAAATTTAAGTGAATTTTGCAACAGCAAACATTGAGTGAAAAGAAACTGGAAACTGAAGGATAAATACACATAGATGATGAAACCTTGAAATTGCTCCCCAAGCAGCAGCAGCTTACAAGGAGCACAAGGGAAACAGGGAAATTGAGAAATGGCAACCTTGGCAGTGAAGGATGTTGAAGTGAAAAACTGTCAAAGTGGAGGACTGACAATTAAATCTCCTGGACTTTCTCCCACTCATCTCTGCCATGTTACATGTTTCTGTTATATTCACTGAGATGCAGACTTTTGGGTTTTTTGAAGCCCTTCCCCTCCCACTAATGTTAAAAGTACATTTAATTGTAAAAAAAACCCAAAAAATCAAGAATTATAAAACTTCTATGTAGTGAGAAAAATCATTTCCCCATAAAAACAGAATGTCAATTTAAATGGTCTATAGACCGCAATGTAGACGGAAGAAAGAATGGGACGTCTGATGCGTAGAGGATATAAAAGCAGGGGCCTGGAATCCAACCACCTTGCCTCCCTTGGAGCTTAAGACACTTCTGTGGAAATAAAGGTCGTGTAAGGCAATATATTTTTTAAAGCCTTTTTAGAACATTTATGTACATTAACCTAAGATTCAGACAAATCTGGTGTTAACTAATTACAATGGTATAGCCTTTAACAGACAAATCTAATACAGAAATCAACTCTTAGGGTAGAAAGCTCCAACTGATAAGGCCAGTGCCCTTTCTCCTCGTAGGAACCAGAGTGATTTTCATGAAATGTAAATCAGATCACATTTCCCCACCAGCCCCACCCTTTGTTGAAAATCCTAGAGTTTGCCTACTCATTGAAATGAGAATAAAGTCTAAATTTCTCACTGGAGACAAAGCCCAACATCATCTTCCCTCTTAACCTCTCTGATCTCATTTCACATCCCTATTTCCCTCATGCCCTATGCTTCAGCCACATTGGCCTTCCCTCCATCCCTTCTGACAAGCTTGCTCTAGACCTTACACTAAATGTTTACTTTGCCTTGAAGGCTCTCCCTCCTGTTTTTGCACAGTGCTCTGCTTTTCATAATCACCTCCACAGAGATCACCTTCAAAGCATCCTGCCCTCCAGAGTCCAGAGAGACCCACCCTGCAGTCTTTCTCTGTCTCCCAATAGCCCGTAGCATTTTCTCTATTATTACAATCTGAAAATATCTTATTTACTACTTCATACATTTGCGCAAATGTTCATTTTCTTCTTCTGCTCATTTAAGTGTAATTTCTATAAGGGCAGAGATCTTACCTGTTAGTCACTACTCTAACAGGTAGACCATTACTTGGATCATATAGATGAAGGAATGAATAGGTGTACTGATTTTATAATTAGAAGAAAAGAAGTAAGTCTTTTTAAATGGAGATGTTTTATTACTTCTTTTAATTTAAAAAATTAAATTTCCATTATATTCAGCAACTAGGAATGGTGATGTCAGGTACAGTGTACATATTTGTTGAATAATGGAAGATGAAGTGAAAAGAAGAATGAATGGGAGGTGAGAAAGTGGAAACAAAAATTAGACTATTCTTCAAGAAACATACAGAGAAGGGAAGTAGAGTGGTGGCTTGAACAAGGTGACAGCAAAGAGAAGGAAGGATGGAAGGAAGGAAGGAAGGAAGGAAGGAAGGGGAAAGGAAGGAGGGAAGGGAGGGGAAAAGTTAAAGATACCAAATTGCAGATAGATTATGAAAGTTAACTTTCAAGTGAGATCAAAAAGTAGGTAACATCCATGCCAACATTGATTGTTTGGGACTTTTGATAAAAGCCATTCTCACTGGAGTTAAATGATATCTCATTGTGGTTTTTGTTTGGAGAGATAGGAACACTCATACACCACTGGTGGGTGGTGGGACTCCAAACTAGTACAGCCTCTGTGGAAAGTAATGTGGAGATACCTCAAAGAGCTACAAGTAGAACTACCATTCGATCCAGCAATCCAACTACTGGGCATTGACCCAAAGGGAAAAAAAAAATCTATAAAAAAGACATCTGCACTCAAATGTTATAGGAGCACAATTCACAATTGCAAATATGTGAAAACAACCCAAGTGCCCATCAATACATGAGTGGATTAATAAAATGTGATATATGTATACTATGGAGTTTACTCAGCCACAAAAACAATGGTGATCTAGCACCTCTAGTATTATCCTGAATAGGCTGGAGCCCATTCTAGTAAGTGAAGTATCACAAGAATGGAAAAATAGCACCACATGTACTCACCATCAAATTGGTATTAAATGATCAACATTTATATGCACATATAGTAGTAACATTCATCTAGTGTTGGGCAGGTGGGAGGGGGAAGAAGGGGATGGATATATTCACACCCAATGGGTGCGGTACGCACCCTCTGGGGGATGGACATGCCTGAAGCTCTGACTCAGGTGGGGCAAAGGCAATATATGTAACCTAAACATTTGTACCCCCATAATATGCTAAAATAAAAATAAATTAATTAATCAATTAATCTTTTTAAAAAAGTAGGTAACAGTTTTTGTAAATGTAAAGCATTCTACAAGTATAACTTATTATTCTTATTACTAATTTTAATGTCCTATTTTTATAGAAACAAAATGTATCCTACAAAACTAAATTATTCTTTGTTCTTGCTAATAGATTATTACAATAATCCTAGTAAATAGGACATCTAGAGCCACAAGTTTGATAAATACTATGGCTGTATATAGTGTATCCAAATTACTTACTGAAATAGCAATTATTTTTTGAGGTAGGTACCACAATCAGTATTGAGATGTTAATAGATAAAAAAATAAATAAATGGATTAAATAGGTACAGATAAATATTCAAATACAACAGACTCCTATGTTTCTATTTTGTTAATATAAGAACATAGAATAAAAATTTAGGAGATAATCATGTAACTCATACATGTCATTGTGTAATCATGTATATTGTGTGTTATATTATCCCAAAACTGAGGTGATTAATTTTAATTATTTTTATTACAACTATTACTTTTGCTTCACTTTCATATCATATATCCAATATCATCACATTATATTATTTCAAGCCATACTTACCAAGCACATTATTTGAATCAGAACCTTCTTGTTGAAGAACTAGTATCTGGATTTCCCATCTTACAAATTATCATCAAAAGTTTATAGAGTTGCATTTTCATATGCCAGTCATATGATTAGCCTAATTAGATCATATTTTCTTAGATACCTTTAAAACATAGGTGTTGGAATCTAAATCAGTTTCTCAAATCTGTCTGAATTGAAATAATTGCTTTAAAATACTTACTATATTTGATATATCAGTGTTTTGTAATGAATCTACCTTTTGGATTCTATTCAGTAAAGACATTGACCCTGGAGATTTAGCCAAGGAAGCTCTATTGGTTTCTAAGGATTTCCTGGCAGCAAATACAAGCCTTATTTAAGAATCACAATTATCTACTTCCTTCACCCAAATTTTATGCTTCCATTCATTTCCCCACAATGCTGCAATTTTGGTGAGCACAAACCCCAGGAGCACTATTGCTTTATGCGTAGCAGTGTATAGCCAAATTGTTGGATTTGTGTAAATGCTTTTGCCACCCACAGATTGAAATGGTATGGAATAGAATGTATTATCATTTAAATGATTTCTCCAGAAACATACAATATTCTAAGCCTCTAAGCTCTAATACCCAAAACAGACAAAAATGCCATAAAGCAAAGATAAAGCAATCATTTAAGATTTATGAGAACACTAGAAAAACACCTGAAACGATCAAGGATAAGCTATATCACTGTGTATCTATTGTTACAAGAGAATCATTTGCCCTCCTATCTATCTATAAAATGGGAATGCCATCTATTTTTTTCAAACAGAAATGTCATTATAATAAAAAAGAAATCATGAGACAGTTTGAACCTAAAAGAAAGATATATGATAAATCAGAGATATTACTATTTCATCAAAGGTCCTTCTCTCTGAGCATGGGCTTGTAAGTCAGAAAAACATGCCCAAATATCATTCTGAGATCTAATACAACAAGTTAAATAAATTTGTCAAGTCTGCTTAACAAAAACTTTTGAGTCACAATGCACACATACAAAATGTGTGAATACTGTTACATATTGGTAGGATTGTTGTAAAGAATAAATACATTTTTAAAACATCTAACACAAAGCCAGGCATAAAGTAGACACTTAATAAACTGTAGCTATTTTTATATATCATTAATAATATCTGAAACATAACCTCATAGCTAAGAATGAATAATAAATAAAAAGTCTTTGAATAACAAATTTTAAAAGTTTACACGTTTTAATCATAGGTGAGAAATGAAGCTATCTTCTAGAAATGTATCTTGAGTCTAAAGAACTAAAAGGTAAGAAAGAGTATAAAGTGATGGGCTAAAAATAGAAGCAGGGCTGACTGACAAATAGTGTCTTCTGATGGCTCTGCCAAATAAATTTTGATACTGGGATATCAGAGAATAGACATCAAATCTAAAAATGTATAGCATTCCAGGATCACTAAGTATAGGGGAAAAAATGCTCCACAAATGCCTCTAGAAATACACACAGCACAGCATGCTAACTGAAGTTAATATCACTATGTATGTTTTTTTCTGGTTTTACACCTTAAAATGCAGAGTGCTGGCTCATTCAACATCTCATTCAACCTTCATATTAATTATTTGAACTAAGCTCCTAATATATTAGTATCCTCAGATTACATATTAGAATCTCAAAGAATAATTTGAAGACAAGTAATAAGTGGCAGAGGGAAGTCTTGAATTCAGATTTTCTGCCCACTGGCTCATTCCTTCTCACAGCAGTGAATGAATAATGTTCCACATACTCTCTAATGAGTCCTAAAAGCATTTGGTGCATTTTAGACAAGTGTGCACTAAAAAAAAAAAAAAAAGCTAAAATGAAGTGCTATTTCTCAGTTATCTAGAACATTATCAAAAGAAAATTACCTCATTGCCATGATATGGGAAAAAGGAAATACTATGGTACCCCATTACTGTGCCCAATGGGACTACAAAATGATCAAGCATAAGACATTCTGTTATAAAGACATCTGCACCTGAATGTTTATGGCAGCACAATTCACTATTGCTAGGTCATGGAAACAACCCAAGTGCCCGTCAATGCATGAGTGGATTGTTAAAATCTGGTACTTGTTCACAATGGAATAT
>CAUYRT010097159.1:0-14401 GCA_963574885.1 Lepilemur ruficaudatus
CAGTTTGGAAAGCATCCTGGTCTGGCGCCCAAGGCCTGGAAAGAAATGGCGGCTGGGGTGCGGGGGAGGTAGGGGAGGAAAACGTTGGGTAAAAAGGGCCTGGATTCAGGAAAGGGACCCGAGTCCCTGTGAGCCCTCTGAGAGCGCGGCCCCTGCCCTGTCTCCTGTCTGTCTGCAGGTCTGCCTGTCTGTTGTTCCCAGCAGTCTGCGGGGCCTGAGAAGGAGGAGCAACCTGTCCAGAATCCCCACAGGTCCGTGAAGGGGTGGGCGGCAGGGACAGGGACCCAGAAAGGTTGAGAGTGTGGAGGACATAGTCTCCGCAGAATTTGGGGCCCCACTACCCATCCCATCACCACATGAACACATACCTTGCCAGGCTGAAGGTGTGTAGAAAAGGTGGCTAGGCCTGCCAATGAATGGTTGGTTCACGTATGTGAGAGGAGTGGTAGTTTAAGGGGTGGGCAGAAGGCACACTTGGAGGTCCCCCAGGGTTTGGGGAACCCTCACCAGGGGCGAGATGCAATTACTATCCGGACCTGCCTTCCACCCCATGTCCTCGGTTTTATATGTCTCCTTTTTGTCTCTCCTCTTCCTTCCACCACCCACAGGACGGGAAAAGCAGAGAAAATCTCAAGGATGGAAAAACTCTACAATGAAAATGAAGGAATGCCTTCGAACCAAGGAAGGATGGAAAATGAAGAACAGCCACAGCATGAGGGAAAACCAGAAAGTCTGGAAAATAAGAATTTAGAAAATGAAGGAAAGACAGAAAACAAGGGAAAGACAGAGGGTGAGGAACTAAAGAATAAAGAAAAGCCAGAGAATGAGGGAAAGGCAGAAGGAAAGCCAGAAGATGAGGGAAAGTCAGAGAGTGAAGGAAAGCCAGAAAGGGAGGGAAAGCCAGAGAAGGAGGAAAATCCAGAGAGCAAGGGACAGCTGAAGTGGGAGGGAGAGCCAGAAAGGGAAGGGGAGCCAGAGAGCGATGGAGAGCCAGACAGTGAGGAAGAGCCAGAGAGTGAAACAAGGGCTGCAGGAAAGCGCCCAGCTGAGGATGATATACCCAGGAAAGCCAAAAGAAAAACCAACAAGGGGCTGGCTCAGTACCTCAAGCAATATAAAGAGGCCATCCATGATATGAATTTCAGCAATGAGGACATGATAAGAGAATTTGACAATATGGCTAGGGTGGAGGAGAAAAGGAGAAAAAGCAAACAGAAGTTAGGGGCGTTTTTATGGATGCAAAGAAATTTACAGGACCCCTTCTACCCAAGGGGCCCAAGGGAATTCAGGGGTGGCTGCAGGGCCCCACGAAGGGACACTGAAGACATTCCTTATGTGTAGTGTCCCTGGCAGGCATATATCAGGCCCTGTGCTTTAACCTTATGCTAATATTTTGCTTTAGATGTCCCTCCTGTTACCCTTACCCACAGCCTTTTGACCCAACTGCAGTGTTTGCTCTAGGTTTCAGTAGCAGATTTTCACCCACGTGCATTGCAAAGATGTTATGATTCTTGAAAAAAAATAAAGCAGCTTATGCTATCATGTACAGAATCTGTCTGTTTTGTGGGGAAAAAAACCTATAAATTTTTATAGTACATCTATACAGGAAATCCAAGTGCCCATCGATACACGAGTGGATTAATAAAATGTGGTATATGTATACCATGCAGTACTATTCAGCTATAAGAAACAATGGTAATCTAGCACCTCTTGTATTTTCCTGGATAGACCTGAAACCCATTCTACTAACTGAAGTATCCCAAGAATGGATAAACAAGCACCACATGTTCTCATCAGCAAATTGGTTTCACTGATCAACACCTAAGTGGACATATAGGAACAACATGTATCGGGTGTGGGGCAGACCGGAAGGCGAAGGAGGGGATGAGTATATATATACATAATGAGTGCAATGCGCATGCTTGAAGCTCTGACTCAAGTGGGGAGTGGGGCAAGGGCAACATATGTAACCTTAACATATGTAACCCCATAATATGCTGAAATAAAAAAGTTTTGTTCATGAAAAGGTTAACAGTGGTTTTCTATGTTGTGAGATAGTGGGTGATGTCATTTCTTTGCTTTCTCTCTTTCTGCTCATCTGTTTATTTTTCCTAGAGAGTACAGATTAATCTTCACACAAAAAATATTTTAAAAATCAAAAACAATATATAAAAAGAAATGAGAAGAACTGTTCAGTGAGCTTATGAAGACAGTCTTGTAATCTGTCAACGGAGGTAATGCTTGCTTTCCAGAACTGCTGAGTGGATTAGATAAGGTACAGAGTATGTAAGGTGTGTTGGGTTGGCATCTACCTTCTCCCCTGCACTAGCAGAAACAAGAGCTCATCACACACTTGGAGAAGTACTGGAGTACATCTTATATGTACCCAGATTAAGTCCAGGAAGGTAAAAGGTGGGTGCCATCCTCCCCTGGGTAATGTCATGTCTGCTGGGCACTATAAGGGCTCATGCCCTTGTCATAAGTCCTGCACCTTCCTAAGGCTACCTCTTCTGCTGATGTGCTGACTTCCTCAAGGTGACAAAGCTCAACTGATTTCACTGGAGTCACTAATGAGCCAAGCTAACTCACCCCATCCCATACAACTATACTATAGAAGTGTAGATAAAGCCCTTTCCCTCACTTTAGAATTATATGTAACCAATAGGGTAAAAGCTCAGTGATCCTGCAGCCCCTGAGGGATTTCAGATTTTTTAACAAAATAATCGTTTCTGTGTTTGTTGGTTTGTAATTGCTTTTTGCATACAGCCATCTCTCCACCAGATTCAGATATGGGAAGATGGGATAAAATTTGAGTGGCACTTCTTCCTTTTCCCTTAGAGGAAATTCTCTTCTAGGCAACTCCTCACAGGTCCCACCTTGCCAGTTTAACATACCTTCCCACACTTGTGATTTTTACAGCATTTATTGCTACTCAAATAGTGGCCCACAGACCAGCTGCACTGGCATCACTTGAAAGATAGTTAGAAATGCAGAATCTCAAGTCCCCATCCTAGATCTACTGAATAAGAATCTTTTCTGATTTTAACAAGAGCTGTAGGTGATTCCTGTGCACATTAAAGTTCCAGAAGCACATATTTGTAAGGAGACTCTTAGCTTCCCCACTTCCACCTTCTCATGAAATACATGCCTAGAAGGATAAATATATGTGCTACATAGGATTTACATCACAGATTGTTAAATCTGTTTGTCAAACTGCAGTTTCACTTCTCTACATTAGTAGAGTTTAAAACAAATTCAGTGGGTCAAGACCTGCAATATTTTTTTAATGAAATAGGATAGAATAAAATTGATCAGAATTGGTTAGTAAATATTAGATTGTCTTCCAGGTAGGTAGAATGAGTATTGTTTTATGAAATTTGTGTTTCAATTATGTATATATGCACATGTATACACCTGAGTTGTGATGACTATGGGCTGAAGTTTTCAAAAATTGACAAAAATTGTGAACATATACCAGATTTTAACAATCCACTCATGAATTGACGGGCACTTGGGTTGTTTGCATGACCTAGCAATAGTGAATTGTGCTGCCATAAACATTCGGGTGCAGATGTCTTTATCATAGAATGTCTTGTGCTCTTTTGAGTGGTAATATATTTTGGGAAATCAGCTCACTACAAATTGTGACTGTAAACATTGTACTGTAAATGTTTTGTAGTTTTCCTCCAATAAAATTGAAAAAAAAAACACAAACATGATCCAACCAAAAAAAAAATTGACAAAAATTGAGCTCTGCTTCTCAAAGCACAGCCTGCTCTTTATCCCGGTACCCCTAATGCCTAGCACAGTTCCTGACAGGTAATAGGTTATTAATATTAATAAATGTGTAAATAATGATAGCTGAGTCAAGATTTCTTGTCCCAGATCATTCTCTACCTATATAAATAACTGTGGACTCTACTTCTCTAGCAGCATTTACTTGCAGTTCTGAAAGGAGCACCGTGGAGAAGGGTCTGTACCACAAATTTAACCTTATCTCATTTTATTAATGAATTTGTATTTTTCCAAATTTTTTTATTTCAGGAAGTTATGGGGGTACAAACATTTTGGTTACATGTTATGACTTTGCCACACCCAAACCATGATTTGAGGCGTGCCCTTTCCCCTCTACAATGCTCACCGCGTCCATTAGTTGTGAGTTTACCCGCCTTCAACCCTCCAATCCCTAAAGAATATTACTACTGTGTGAGCACCTTAGTGTTGATCAGTTAGTGCCAATTTGATGACGAGTACATGTGGTGCCTATTCTTCCATTCTTGTGATACCTATTCATGAATTTTTAAAGTGTGCTGGTTTGCCACATCTCAGAATCACCAAAGGACTTTGTTGAAAATTTGAACTTCTTACCTCCAACTCGGATCCACAGAGTGGAGCTCTAGAATCTCCATTTTTAACAGGCTCCCTAGGTGATTCTGATGCACACTAAAAGCTAA
Organism: Lepilemur ruficaudatus; assembly: GCA_963574885.1. NCBI lineage: Eukaryota > Metazoa > Chordata > Mammalia > Primates > Lepilemuridae > Lepilemur > Lepilemur ruficaudatus. The sequence continues at coordinate 4,455 of CAUYRT010097159.1, forward strand.
TCACCACTGATTTATATATTCATTATGATCTTAGTCATATTAAGTGCAAACCATAAGGTAAGCAGAAGAAAAAATTTACAGTGTCTCATTTTTTTTTTTGGTGGGGGGAGGTAAAGGTCTTTCTAAGTTATAAAACAAGGTTGGGAGTAAGAATCCATAAAGGTAAGGATTAATATGTCTACTGCATATATCCTGAAAGTGTCTTTAGAGCAAATCATGCCTATACACAAAGGCAAAGGCAAGGCATCTCACAGTATGGTGTATTTCTTTCTCTAGATGCCATGATAACTGTGACAGCTATACAGTTCTATTGCTAAAGAAGACTCATGGGACCCCAAATGGCAATGATTGCAAATCTACAGTTTATTGCAGAAAAATAGGATGCAATATAGTGACAGCATTAAATATGTATATTATAACCAAAACCTGTCTCATAGTGAGGGATCTAGAGTAGCCGGCTATGAGCTTCAGTTGTTTTTTCCGCTCTATAAGAGCTCTGGCAAGATGCACTTTATCCTTCAGGTCAGGAAACATTAATGTATGTATAGAAAACCAGAGGATGCAAAATGGAGTCTCAGCCCAGGTTTCTGGTATACTGCTGGTTGTGTAGGCATATTCTTGCTGTGTAGACAGCCTCAGCAGCAGAATTCTTGGCAGAGAGGTTCACCAAGACCACATCATTCTCACTGTTATCAATAAAGCTGACAAGCTAGTACAAATCACCCTAAATCCCTCAGACCCATGGTTATAAAACAACACTCTTAACCAGTATGTTTTATGCTTTTACTATGGGTCAGTGCCATGAAGGTGCATTTCTTATTTCAGCTCAGGCAAATCTCAGTCTTGCTAGAGTTAACCCTCCTAGAACAATATGCCTTCTACCCTCCTTACGTAAATAAAGCTGCCGGCACAATTCCTGGTCAGTACTACTAGCACAGCCCTCACCCATTTGCTGGATATCTCCTCATCTTCCGATCCTAATTCACTTTCCACCCTTCTCTACCCTGCTCTGTGTCCCAGGGGAGTCCTACCTATATGGACCACATCAAAGGGCTCCGTTGTCCTCTGGAAACCAGCAGTAAAGAATGTAGTCAGGAAAATTTCCCCCCAGCTTGTCCCCTGCTGTGTCATCAGATGCTGATGGAATCTCTTCTCTCAAGGTTCCTAAAAGGTGGCCCTCTCCACACAGGCTCTGTATCTCCAAGTTTTAGTAACCTGTCTTTGCCTTTGTCGCTAGGCTTACTGCTGGCAATCCTGCCTTTATTAGCCATGGTATATTACACTATCCCTGTGGTTCTCCAATACCCTTCCCAATTTTTATGTATTCTCCTTTGTTAAAAACTCCCCTCAAAATTTCCTATGTGAATGTGACCCCTTTTTCGTGAAATGCACTTCTCAGATACATTAATAGATATAAAAAGTTACTCCAGGAATTGGGCTGCTCATTTATTTGAGAAAGGAAAGAATCACCTCCTTACAATGGAGGTCAGGAAAGTGGGAGGCAGGTGTTAGTAGGGGTTCACAGGTACATGGCATGTAGTAGTAGTAACATGATTACTCAAACAGCACTGATGGCATGGGATGAAGTGCAGGTAGAACCCAAAGCTTTGGGAAATCAAGTGGCTGTGTCACTTAAGCACTGAGGCCAAAATAATTATGAGAAAGTTTGTGGAGTCACCTGTGTTCATCTCATGACCTTAAAGAGTATGCATAGAAAAAGGATGTTGGAATTGATGAAAATAAAATAGAGAACACATATAGAGGACCAGAAGGCCTCCATGGCAAATTTGAAGGAGTCCCTCATATTAGGGTATATATAGCTGAGAACCAAGATTAGATCCTCATAATGTTGCAGTTTCACTGCTTATTAAATGCTCCACCTGCAGTGGCTTTTGCAATCAAGTAAAGACACTAGTAGGGAAGGAGTGAAACCCTTATATATGGGTTAGGGGCATTTGTGCAGACATACTCCAAGGCATTAAGAAATGCATTGGTGAGAGGGTCACCAGCATTCTTGAAGATTTCTGTGGGCCTGTGCTCTGTAGACTGGAAATGATAGTGGAGAATTCTGCAGTGGAATTTGACTACCTGATCTTAATGTGAATTATGGGATCTCAGAGCAGTGAAGATCAGGTGACAGGGCTTAATTTTCTGAAACAAGGCAAGTGCAACTACTGCAATAGGCCACAGGAATGAAATGGTATATCAAAGATTTTTGAACCACAGGGATCTTTGTTGATGGCTAATCAGAGCAATCCTAAAAATGAAATAATTGAGAAGCCTATCAGATGCTGCCTGACATATCCAGGTAGAAAAAAAATTCTAGGTCTGCAAGAAAGCCTAACTTAAGTTGCTATGGTGAGGTTTCTCAACCTCTTGCCCAGCTTAGGGGAAGGTAGGGTACCTCTAAGCTATGATCCTGCAGCCGCTGGTGTATGCTATGAATCTTCCATCATACCTTCCCCAGTAGGACTTGCAGATGCTTTTCAGAGTGACTGTACATAAGGAAAAGGAAATACCAAGGCTTTCTATGAGTTATTAGCTAAAGCCTGTAAACTGATGCTAATCTCTGGAGACCCCGAACTGTATCATAACCAATGATCAGATTGAGGAGCTTATGGAAATAAGGAGATAGAGGAAATAAGGCAACAACTGTTGTCTATTTAAAAAGTAGCTCCTAGGTGCTGACAGGTACCCAATATCTGACTATGGAATTCCAAGTAACTATGTATCCCAAAATGTTTATCATGGACTGGGCACTATTTGATTCACCAAACCACAAGACTAGACATGCGCGGCAGCTTTCCATTTTAAGATGAGAATTATAAATAGCAGACTGAACCTAAACATGACTACAAAGCACAAGAAAACTGCACAAGCAGGACGTTCAGACTCTCAACGAGCCTTCTTCTACTGTTTGGTCACCTCTCTATCAACCCACATTTGTGGCCTAATGGGACATTCTCTGTGACTGGAGAATAAAGAAGTGTGGGTCTGGTTTATAGCTGGATATGCATAGCATGCTGGAACCTAGTGGAAGAGGAAGGCTGCTGTACTACATCTCACTCAGGGGTACACGGTGGCAAAGGGAAATCCTAATGGGCAGAAAATTAGATGACATATTGTTCACTTGGTATGGAAATAGAAAGCCTGATTCATGAGCAATGGCAAGTGGGTTGGCTGGCTTCTCAGGGACTTGGAAAGAACAAACTTTGTCACAAGGAGGTCTGGAGGAGAAGTGTGTGCATGGACTGCTCACAAGGTGGACAGAGTGTCAAAACATTTGTTTTTCACTTAAGTGATCAGCAGAGGGCATCTAGTACGGGAAATGTTCTTAATAATTAGGAGGACAAGAAAAGTTAGGCTTTTAGCAATGGCAGATTAGCTTGTTTCAGAGCAAACCTTCCCACAAAGAACTACTAGAAAAGCTGGACAAAAACCAAACAATCTGTTTGAAGACATTGGAAAGATAACAAGGCAGTGAAGACTTGTGTGACCAAAATCTTGAAGAGAAAAGTAGCCCACAGAGATGAATCCCACTCTTGACACAACTGTTTGCCTTGAAGTATTCATTGATAGGAAAGTTGAGGGTATCAGGCTGAGAAGCAATTGAAGTTTTCAGCAGTCTCAAGAGGCTGGGAAACAGAAATTGAAGTTCAGGTTCCAAACGAGGAGGAGTCCTGGCATACATTCTTGAATTTCAGTTGGGACCAGGTAAGGCTGTGCTCTAGAAATAAAGGTGAATAGAAAATAAACCTTCCCTCACAAGGTCTAAAGCCCAGCTTTAAATAAAATCAATCCCAAATTGAATTAAGGTGATCTGCCTCTATCCTAACTGGGGACCTCAGACTTACAGTACAAAATATGAATTTTGCCAACAAGAATAAGCTGGGTAGTACATTGTTTCCCAAGACCTCTAGATAAAAACTCAGTTCTGCTGGCATATTTATTTTAGCCTTGTGAGACCTTGAACAGCAAATCCAGCCATGCTGTGCCAAATAAGTGGGTGTTGTTTTAAGATGCTAAATTTGAAGTAATTTGTTACACAGTAACACAATACTAATACAGATTTTGGAGCTGAAAGTACTAACTATCTAAAAATGTGAGAGTGGCTGGGGAAATGGGCAGTGGAAGGAGGCTGGGAGAATTTTGAGGAACATGATTATTTGATCCAACTATAAGGAAAAATCTACGCCTTAAAGACCCTGCTGGTGAGGGGCCAGCAAGATGTGAGGAGCATATTACTGGAAACTAGAGGAAGAGAGATGTTTATGTGTAGTGGCATAAAGATTAGAGAAATTATTAATATCTCCTACAGTTAGGTGGAAAGTAGAACTTGTTACAGACTTGAATGCTTAGCTGAGAAAATTTCCAAACAAAGTTCTGAGTTGTAGCCTAGTTTCTTCTTGTTTTTTATAACAAAATGTGACATGAGAGATAAATTGAGGGAATATCTATTAAACATAAAGGAAATAGAGCTTAATGATTTGGGAAATACCCATCCTATCCAAATGACAAAATTCACTGAAATTAAGAGATATCTTCTGAAATTATGACATAAAGAAAAAGCTGAGAATGTGCTTGACACAACCTTTTGCTGAAACCTCAGAAAGATAAGAAAGTGAGAGCATTCAGTCACACAAATGTCATTTTCAAGATTAAAAGTATGACTTACACATTCTCTCAATCAAACCAGAGGAGATGAGTCTGCAGGTCAGAGACAGAGAAATCAAAGATTCAAAGCACAAGAAGGTGGTTTGAAGCTGGAGGGTACCATGTCGCAAGGAATGTGCACAGCCTATAGGAGCTAAAAGCAGCCACACTCAGCCACCTCAGCAGAAGTCAAAAATAGAGAAAGATGATTTCAAAAATATTTTTGAGTGTGGATGTTCTTTAATGGAGTAAAACCCAGTGAAATTTATGCAAGATTCACAAGATTCTTAAGAAAATTATAACAGCAGAAACACAGCCAGCTTGGAATGAAAGAGACAGGACAGTACAAAATGAAAAGAAAATGCCAGACCCTCAAAATTCTCCTAATGGGAAATGGCATGATAAAACTACTCAGCTGGGAACACATGCTACCTTTAATTAAAAAAGAAGGATTATTCAGATACTACAACTAAGAGCTCAGAGTATAGAACTGAGAATCCAGAGGATAGAGCCAAGAGCACAGAGGGTAAAGATTCCCAGGTCTTAAAATCTAATAAAGGAATTTTGGGCCAGTGACCTCTTTTTATCTTCCATTTTACTCATTTTTGTCTACAATTGTTATCTGTGTCTGTCTCACCATCATATTTTGGTAGTTTTGTGGGCAGAGAATTTGTCTCCTTAGTTTCACATATTCACAGATGGGGAGGAATGTTTTCAGGAGCTTTACTTAGTGGATTATGCCCAAGATCCTCATTCACATTTAGTTTAGATAGTTTAGACAATGCTATTTTGACTTTTGAGATGATGCTATAATGGAGTAAGATTCTTGGGAATCTTGGGAGGAGTTAAATGTGTTTTGCATTTGAGAGGGACATAAATTTGGGGACCAGACTATGGTAGACAGAATTTTAAGATGGCTCCCTCAAATTACCAGCCATGGTGTATATATACCTTTTCCCAGTCACGCAATAAAATACTAATCTATGTCTTGAAGTGAAGCGATTTTGCAGATGTCATTAAGGTCCCCAATAAGTTGATCTTAACATAGGAAGATTATCTAGGTGAGCCTGACCTAATCACATCATCTCTTTAAATAAGGGTCTAAAGTCAGAGACAGAGAAGTCAGAAATTGGAAGCATAAGAAAGAATCAATGTGCCATTGCACAGTGGATATTAGAAGAGGCCATATGGAAGTGGACTCCAGGAGCTGAAAACAGCACGGCTGATAGCCAGCAAAAAAAAAAAAAAAACAAAAACAAAGGACTACAGTCCTACAGCTACAAGGAACTGAATTCTGAAAAACAACCCGAATGATCTTGGAAGCAGATTTTCCCATTTTCCCCTAGAGCCTCCATATGAGAACTCAGTCTGGCTGATATACTGATGTCAGCTTTGTGAGACTCTAAGCAAAGAACACAATTAAGCCATGCCAGACTTCTGGCCTACAGAACTGTGAGCTAACAAATGTGTGTTTTTTAAGGTGCTCAGTGTGTGGTAATTTGTTATGTAATAGTAAACCATTGCATTATGGGACACAAATATCTTTAATAACTGTGTCCTTCATGAGTGGTCCATCTACAAACCTATTCCTCAGACCTCTTCATCATTAATTTTCCAATTTAATTTTCTCTAAGTCCCTGACCAGCCAATTTTTTAGTCATTGCTTATGAGGCAGAGGAAATCCATATCTCTAGCCATGAAGGGTTTTACACAAAATGAACAAAGATATGAACCACACAAAATCCTACTCACTGGTAGCATGTCTCTTTTCCACTGTGCTTCTGGGTTATGATTGCGTGGGACTACAGTGAAGCAACCATCCATTTGCACCTACCATCAATATACAAAAAATGGTACAGCCAGAAACTGACACATTGTTTTGCCCATCATTTTCTAACTGGGCATGAGGATGAAGAACACCCCCCCACAAGGCCATATATGATATATGTAGGTTGAGAGAAAGACAATGAAATAGCAGGATCAGTATCAAGGGAGTCTGATCCAACGGCATATGAAATTTACTTATGCCTTCTTGGCTTACCCAGGCCTGATCTTTTAAAACCATTTGCAGTTAATGGTGGAAAGCTGATGCCCACACTAAACTTTATTATTCAACATAGTAGAAAGAAACAAGTTCATTAAGTGTATCTCAACTGTGCAGAAAATTAATACCTCGTGGTCAGGTGTTAAGTCTCTACCAAGGTCTGGTAGCACACCAGGAGCAGCTTCTCAAATGTAGATTAGATGCCAAGAAAAGAGAGCATAGTTTTGCTTTAAAACCCCAGGGCGTATACTTTAATTCTACTATTGGGGCTTTCTAAGACTTCATGGAGCATCTCTATATAGCACAGAAATGATACAGTTGTATCTACAAGGTCATGAGGCTGAAGTGTCAAAAAAGCTTGTGCTATAATCTGGACCTACTGTAGGTCTTTTCTTCCTCTGGGTACCACTCAAAACTGGAAAACCAATAGGATATATGTTGTCTCTAAAAGCCAAGACCTTAATTCCCCTTCCCAGGTAAGTGGAGCAAGATCATCTGTAGGAATGTGCTCAACTGCTACCCCTCTAGGTCAGCCCTCTAACCACTGTCCTCCCACCCTGGCAGGCATTCTTCTATTCCTTTGTGAGGTTGTGCTCCTGTGGCATATACAGAACCCTCCAATGAGTCCTTTTATAACACAGATTCCACAGTTGTTTAGTTTGCTTTTACAGAGCCTGTCTGACTGGGGTTGAGAAGTTCCACCCTCTACAGCCCAGGAGCCTTCCTTGGTGCTGCTGACTATATATTCTTTTTTTTTTTTTTTTGATTTTCAGTGAATTTACCGATGTTGTATTCTTTATTAATGGCAGCTTTACTGTTAACTACAACAGGCCCTGTTGAGCCTGTGAAGCCCTTGACTTCTCTATCCTTTTGGGACTGTAAGTAAACCCTGCTAAATAATTTAGTTGTTCAAGGTTATTTATGTAGACAGGGGATAAACTTGGAGAAGAACTTGTGGTTCTTGATTCAGTTATTATTTACACTTTTATTAAGTACCTACTACTCGTCAGGTATTTGTGCTGGGCACTAGAAACACAAGTACTAAATGGACAGGTTATACTTTGAGATGTGGAGTCCAATGTACGTTTGTCAATGTTTTTAACCACAGCCCACAGTCAGAAATACATGTTTCATCACAACCCATGGTACACACATACAAGCATACATAACTGAAATACAAATTTCACAAAACAATATTCACCCTAATTGAAATGTAATTTGATATTTTCTATTTGGCTCTATTCAACTCCATTCTATTGTATCTCATTAAAAAAAAATTCAGGTCTTGACCCACTGAATTGATTTCAAGGTCTACTTTGAATGGGGGAAGAACAACTGCAGTTTGGCAAACATGGGTATATTAATTTGTGATGTGTCTTATATAGTGTATGTATTTATCTTTGAGGCACATATTTTACATAAATGTGGGAGTAGGGAGCCTGAAAAGAGTCTCCCCTAAGCTGGTGCTTCTCAAATTTCAATGTGCATAGGAAACTCCTTGGGATTGTGTTAAAATAAAGATTCTAACTCAGTAGGTCTGAATTAGGGTCTGAGATTCTGCATTTCTAGTTAGTTTTCAGGTGATGCTGATGTAGCTGGTCCATGAACCACAATATGTTCACTGCTAAGGATTTAAAACTCAAATGTATTGATGGGTCTGCTGAACTGCTAAGGTGGGGCCTGATGAGTTTCCTGAGAATGAACACAACCTGAGAAAGACAGTCTGCAGACAAGATATTAATCCATGAGAACAGCACAGAAAAAAGTATCACACAGATATTTTTTTCTGGTCTAGCCTGCAATATCTGAATTTTGTGAGGATAATATTTATGTATGCAAAAAAAACACAAAAAAATTACACATAAATGATTGTTTTGCACAAAATCATCTGAAAGGTATTAATAAGGGGCCCAAGTAGCACTAGGGTGGTACCCAGGGGTAACTGGTGAAAGTAACTCTAAAGTGGGGAGAGAGTCTTATCCACTTCTATGCAGGGGGGATCAAGGGTTGGTGGACATTGACTCACCAGTGACTCTGGAGAAATTGTCATGGCTTTAGCACCTTAAAGCCTCTGTTAGTAAAGGGTGCAAGACTCAGGAGAAAGGGCACAGCATCCAGCAGACATGGCAGTGCCCAGGAGAGAGTGGCATCTACCTCTCAGCTGCCTAGACTTATTCATGGGCATGAATGAGACCTCCTTCAGCCCTCCCCCAATTGTCTGCTTCCATCCACTTTCTTGCTACTACATGGGAATGGTGTAGGAGCCATTCCTCCCCTGAGTGCTGGTGGGGGCCATCTCACAAAACAGCTTACATACTCACCACCATATCTGATACACTGGGCAGTCCTGTGAAGCAACTATTATCCCCATTTCACAGATGACAAGACTAACCCTTAAAGCAACAGATCTACTATAATTACCAAGTTGATTCCTCTAGGTATGAGTCCCAGAGATAATATGAGTTTTACCTATCATCTTACTTGCTGAAAACATGAATTTTAAGTGTCTTCATTGCCCTCAAAAGCTCACTACACAGCTCAGGTGCTTATTATGTATTGTTTTCTGATTTTGTTTATTTTTATTACGACAAATGTAATCCATATCCTTTAGGAAGAAGCAGAGATGAATGAGTAAAGAAGAGAAAAAGAATTACACATAGGGGGAGTCATAACATGGTAGAGGACTCAGGAGAAGGGGCAGCAGTGCCTGCTGACCTGGTTACACCCAAGGAAGACATGGGGATGGGCACAACAGCAGAGGCCTGGCGTGGAGGTACCTACCCATCAGGTGATTGGACCCATTTTTAAGCATAGGTTATACCTATCATTGGCCACTATACAGGAATAACCATTGCCTACTTTTTAGCATACACACTTTCAGAGTTTTCTCTGTGCACAAATACATTATGCAAACATATTTACAGTTTTACAAAAGTGGGCTGGTATTGTATATGTGGTTCTGCAAACTGTTTTTTTTCTTTATTGTTATTTTACAATGTACTATGAACATTCTTCCATGCACATGGGTGAAAATTCTATACTAAAAGATAGAGCGTAGTTGGATCAAAAGGCTGCTGGTAACAAGAGTGACATCTAAAGCAAATTATCAGCTTAAGGTTAAAGCACACAGCCTGGCAAATATCTACCAGGGAAAGCAGGGCCAGCAATATTCTCATCAGAGAAGTCAGAATTGAAGGCCAAAGACGTTAAATGTATGGAATATCATGTAAGCCCCTCTGGGCCCTACCTC
>CAUYRT010097165.1:0-27336 GCA_963574885.1 Lepilemur ruficaudatus
AGACACCTGCACTCGAATGTTTATAGCAGCACAATTCACAATTGCAAAGTTGTGGAAACAACCCAAGTGCCCATCAATAATGAGTGGATTAATAAAACGTGGTATATGTATACCATAGAGTACTACTCAGCTATACGAAACAGTGGTGATATAGCACCTGTTGTATTTTCCTGGGTAGAGCTGGAACCCATTCTGCTAAGTGAATTATCCTAAGAATGGATAAATAAGCACCACATGTACTCACCAGCAAATTGGCTTCACTGATCAACACCTAAGTGGACACATAGGAATAACATTTATCATAGGCGTCAGGCAGATGGGAGGGGTAAGGAGGGGATGGGTATATACATACATAATGAGTGCAATGCACACCATCTGGGGGATGGACACACTTGAAGCTCTGACTCCAGGGGAGGAGGGGAAGAGGGGGAAAGGCAACACATGTAACCTATAAACATTTGTACCCCCATAATATGCTGAAATAAAAAAAATAAAAGAAAAAGAAAGGAAGATTTCCAAAGGAAAATAAATAAATAAAGCGATGAATGAATGAATGTCAAATTTTAAAAGCCCTAGAGAAAAATACAGTGGAGTAAAAGGAAACAAAGAATGCCAGAGGCAAGGAGAGATTGCTGCCCTGTGTAGGCTTGACAGGATGTCTTTCTGATGTAGTGACACATGGCTAGAAGACTGAAGAATGTGAGGGACCACGCTAAGCTAATATCTAAGGGCAGAGCTTTCCTGGAAGAGGGAACAGCAAGTGCGAAGATCCTGAGGCATGACTGTGCTTGGGGTTTTGGCCAAACTGATAAGAGTAAAGTTTGTGAGTGGAAGAGTGGTAGAAGACAAGGTAAAAAAAAAAAAAAAGCAGCAGGTGAGGAAGTAGATGCATTTGAATACATTGTAAGGACTTTGGCTTTTATTCCTAGTGACATTAAAAGGCATCAGGACATTTCAAGCAGAGAGACGTCTCTGCCTTGAACAGGATCAGTATGACTGTTGTGCTGACAATGTACTAAGAGGGCAAGCAGGACAAACTAGTGGGAATTATTGCAGCAATCAGGGCAAGAACTCCAGGTGATTGGGAGAAACTGCAGTGGGGAGTTTGAGCAGTGGTCCAACATTGGATATAACATGACAGTAAAACCAACAGAATTTACTAATGGACTGAATGTTAGATGTGAAAATTAAGATCAGAAAGGGAGGTCAAGGACAACTGCACATCCTAGCTTGGACAGGTGGGGCTGCAACTTACTGAGAACACTCTTGAGAGAAGAGGTGTTGGGACACAATGAAGATTAGTATTTGGTTTTTGCATGCTAAATTTGAGATAGTGTTAAAAATCTCAAATATATACATTTGACAGTCATCAGCATAAAAATCGTATGTAAAGCCTGAATGTCACTTAGCAAGTGAGAAGTGAGAGTAGGAAGAAAAAGGAGTTAGAAATTTGAACCATCTGACACTTCAAAATTTATAAGTGGAGAAAATAAGGAAGGACCAGTAAAAGATATTGAGAAAATAGACAGCAAAGTAGGGGAAAAACAAGGGGAGTGTGAAATCCTGGAATACTAAGGCATGTATTGAGGTAGGTTGGTAGCTATGGTGGTGGGAGCATATGAAATTTTTCTCATGATTGATTCTATTTTCTTAGTAAAATAGAAAATAAGGGCATTGCCTGAGAAGGAGGAGAGGAGAAGAGTTGTGGCTTTGTTGGGTGTTGGAGGAAAGAGAGAAAGAAATGGACTAATAGACTAGGAAGGTGGGAGAATATATGGACTCAGGAAATAAGAATGAATGCCGGCCTTAAAAGCATGCCCACAGCGTTTTGTATAGGCTAAATATCTACTTACTGCAAGCTTTGTAAAGTCTGTCTATGTGCAAAGAAACTTCTAGCCCTTGAAGGAGATTCAGTGTTCACTAATATTTTAAATTGATTAGAACATTATCTTTTTAATACATGTGGAATCAGTTGTTATTTAACATGTATTTATCCCTGATCGGTTGGTTTAAAGTTGTTTAAACATCATAGTGATGGTTATACAATATTTTAATCAAAATGCACAGTCATTTAAATAATCACCACTTATATTTTTAGTGTATATATTCATTTATTAATATAACCTCCATTCTGAATGCATGAAAGAATGAGTGTGTAACTATGAATACCTTTTTTATTTGGTTTTGCTTTCACTAAACATTGCTAAATTGTTTTTCCAAAAGGATTCAGTTCCAATATAAAAGAAGGGTGTTTGTTCTCCTGTATTGATGGGATATTAAACATAGAATAATGTTTAATTGCCTTCTTGTCTTTTGAAGATTTATCATTCAGTGTTAAATAGAATTATTTTGATCAATTTTGTCATATGCATTGTAAATTCCTCTTTTTCAGATATTTTTAATTTTATGTTTTTGTTTTAAATACACAAAGGAACACACCATAAAATTATTGTAGAGATAGTTTAGTTTGAAATAAAACAAATCTTTCAGAGCTTAAAAATCACACCAAGGTTAATCTTTGTTTTTCCATTTTGTATTTTTCTTCATTCGGTTTGTTTAAGGTGTGCTGCAGATGAATTAATGTAGATTTATATTAATGAATGTAAGTTGATATAATTATGTCAAGTCCTATGACTTGAGGTTCCAATGAAGGCTCCATGGAGTAAAATATATCTTAGCACATGTTAAATTTAAACAAATATTATCAAGCTTGCCTGTAATTTTCAAATGACCCGAGACTCCTAGAATTGTGGGAAACACAGCCCAAGATAATCCTCTAAATTGGATGGAGCAAGAGGTAGGAAAAAATGACATGAATAATCCTCTTATCCTAACCCACTTTGATAGAAGAACACTCAAAATATAGAGAAGGCGGAAGTATAGAAAATGAGGCATCAGCAATTTGATACGGCAATATACCACTGCATACTGTAACTAATACTTAAATTTTTTAAATCTGTGCTAAATGTGGAAAATGCAATCAGAGCTTTTCTTGGTCACAGCAACTGTTAAACAGAGAAGATATAAAAAACTTCACATGTACCCTTTTGGGCAGTACGATATACAGCAGAATTATGTTGATGATGGATCCCAGTGGTAAAACATGCTGGTCCAAAATGCTAGGAGGAGAACTAGAATGGTCCATGAACGAGAAGTGGCCAAGTTAGCAGAGACACATGTGTAGGGAGGAAGCCTGATCACCTGGCTATTGTGACTGGCTACAGGTGGACGTGTGGTTGGACCTGAAGAGATAAAGCTGAGGAGTCAGGTGATCCTGGCTCATCCACTCACTGGCCGCGTGGCCTTGGGCACAGCACTCGCCCAGCTGCCCCTCTGCCTGTCTAGTCACAGGGTCAGGTGGCCTGAATATGATGAAAGTGCTCAGACAGGGTTAGAGTGACTTGTAAGTGTAAGGAGGAGAAAGCTTCACTCTTAAGATAGTAAAAATGAGGATACAGAAAACTGTTGCAATTGTGGTTTTTATTTTTTATTAATAATGGGGAATTAAATGTAAGAAGTACTAAATAACATTTTAGATATAATTTATGAATACTAAAAGAACTGGCCTGTTGAGTGACGATAAGATTCCTAAATTTTATGTTCCCTTCATTGATTACAACAATAGTATAAAGATTTTCAAAGAAACAACTTTATTTTTATGCCTAACCTGCCAATATATTTAATAATTTCCTTCTCATCTATTGCCTTTTGTTGTTGTGGCGTGCTCAAGCCTTATGGTCTTTGAGACAGCATTGACTTTTTCCTATTACTGAACACAAAAGCTATATATCCTATTGCCTAAAAATTTTGAAATGTCAAAAATAAAAAAGGAGAAAATAAAATTCACACGAGAACCCACTGCCTAGAGATATATATATATTCAGCATATGTATATAAACACATACCTATATTTTATATAGATTTTGGAAGTGTGCTTTATATTTTTTTAAACAAACACAGACTTGTATGGAAATACTGCAATCTCTGCAAAGACAGCCACATGCTGTACGTGGGACTTTGAGTCTTCAATGTGTGGAAGGCACCTCAGAATTCTTCACTCCACTTACAGTATCATGATGAAGTAGAGGCCAAATTGCAAAGAAAATATATTCCCAGATAATTTCTTAACAAAGGTGTTAATGTTGTTTTCATTCTGAAAATTATGTAAAAAAGAATTTTTACCTTAACTAAAGCCTATATATCTTTAATGTTTGACTTTATCTTGCCAGATTGTCCTTTCCCTGATTTTGTTTTCATGGATGATGATGAGATATTTAAATCGGCCACATTCATCCATCTACCTATCCATCCCAGAAGCCATCACTTAACACCTAGGATGTACATCAAATTATGTGGCAGGTGGAAGAAAACAGAAAAGACTAAGATTTGGTGTGGATGTAATTTATGCCTAATGAATAGATTGGTATTCATAAGATTGTGAAGAATTGAACCTACAAAGACCATCGTGGTACAACAGACTGAAAAACGGTTTTATTCTAAAAGACCCAAATGCAACATCAACAGCTAATACAAATTTTTATTGATGTATAAGTAATCATAAGAGGGAACACATTAAAGTGAAAAAACCTCCATTAAGAAGAATTAGCAACTTAGAGCAAATGAGGATGACAATATGATCTATCGGTGTCACATGATGCACGGATTGGTAAGCATCTCAGGAAAAGTGAGACCAAAAACAGTCTTCAAGGTTAAAAATATGGTTTAAAACTAAGGAGTGCTACCAAAATAAGTTGTTTTTTAAAAACTTCTCTCTTGAGATTGCACAAAAATAACTGAAATAACACTTGAAAAACTTCTGGGAATTGATAGTGTGAAGTTAATGAAAAAAGACACATGGTGAGCCATGTCACCGTGCAACGGGCTTCCTAGGCAAGAGGAAACTGATGCCTTACTCCTCCTGATAGAATGAGGGCTTTCTTTTGTCCACAACTAAAGAATAGATGGCAGGAATTTTTGCCTTGATGTTGAGAAATGCATGTGAAGGAAAAGAAGAGTTTTTTTTTTTTCTATTTTCTCCTCCATCAAATTCAAATATTTAGAGTCAAGCATGAAATATTTTAGCAATTTATGAGTTCTGTAGCAACTAGTTAGGAGACTTCTTACCTTCTATTTTAATGTGCAGTGTGAATGTGTGTATGTGTGTGTGTGTCTCAGGATAGCTTGGGGAGGGGGGCAACATTTTACTACGAAAAAACATCAGGATTTCATTCTTCATCTCACAAGCCCCACATAAAATACCCTGAAGGAGCTAAATCCTAGGGAAAATCAAAGACTCCCATTAGAGCCCCTGCACACTGAAAAATTACCTTTGCCTGCTTTTTGCTTTTTGGATTAGATTTGCAATAAATGGAATATTACAGCATTATATTAATTCTAAAAATCATTTCTGTCATTTTTCTGGACAATTAAGCAAAAAAGAAACTGAAAGAAATAGCAGTCGATCATGGTGGTTCATAAATTTGTGTTTGCTCATTTTTTTTTTTTTAAATACCAATTAGGTGAACTACAAAACATGCACTTAAACCACGTAGTAAAATCAGGGAAAAATGGACCAATTTCATGGAAACTTGTGACATTAAAATGATTTAACAAAACTTCTGCTGATATTGCACAGTGAAAAAACTCCAATCTACTGAAAAGCAAAGAAAAAATATTTAAAACATGATTATTACTTTGAAGTTCATGCCAAATGTTTGAAACCAATATATGTGTTCTTAAAAGCCTCAAATATTCACCAGGTGGCAGTCTTTTCCTTAAGTGTGGCCAAAACAAACGATCTGCTTTACCTCATCTATTGAAAGAGACAGTGTGACTTAGGTGAACAGAGAACCTGCATTTGTACTGACGGTGCTGAATTTCAGTGCTCTGTCTCTTCTAAGAACAAACCCTTTACAATGTCCCTAAGGAAATCTGTGTATGCTTCTGTGGGGTGGTTTCTGATCATTTTTCTTTATCATGATTTTTCCTTCTCTTTCTTTTTATTCAGAGAAAAAAAATACATTTTGTTTGACGCTTTATATATAATGTGTTCCCTTTATATTTATTTAAACTTTTCTGTAGTCTTATAAACCTGGTCCATTTCCTTTTCCCTGACTTTCAGAAAACGTTGAGGAAGCGGTCAAGCTTCCTGGCTCCATCCCGCCTTTCGTAGATTCACAACCCTGCTAAACATGACACGGGGTATCTAGGAAGTCTTTCCTCGGAGGTTTCATCCCCAGAATTAAACAAGTTTCCCCACTGGGCTTTGCATCAGCATATTTGGAACCTAACCATGACAACTTGGAAGCATGACACAAATGTGCACCTTTAGGCATAGATTACATAAGCACACTTGGTTCTGAAATTAACGGTCCTGATGACAATGATGTTAGCAAATCAAACGTAAATACATGAGGCACCACACACAAATTATTTCAAATTTCTAGTTGTCATAATAATTGTGAGGGGTAGTCATCACCATTCCCTATTTTGAGTTAAGTAATTACCGTTAAGTCATTCTAGCACGTGTCAGAACTAGGACTGGAACCCGTATTTGTCTAGACTCTAAACATTTCCTCTTACAGGAAACCAAACCTCAAAACATGTATTTATATTTTTCCTTGTTTCATAAAATATTTAAGGCTGGTATTAAGATGATAAATGCGACAATTATTTCTATTTGATTTTAGGCAAAAACTGAATTTTAGGTTTGGCTCAAGAACTAAGCATCTCAGTGACCTTTGGTAAATTTCTTTATCTTCTCTGTGCTTCCCTTTCCTCATATCTGTAAAAGATGATGGATCCCTGAAGGAGTCAGTGGGTGTGAAGGGTGTGGAGGTGAGGGTGATATAAAAATGCTTTTTAATTCTCTCTGATTTCAGGTTAGATATTGACACTTCGCTTTTTGGTGAAAGAATCAGGCAGACTAGGCTGGGATTTAAATAGGACATGGTGCAGTCAAAGGAAAATTCATCTAAAGGAAGTGTTTCTAGAATACATGATTTAATGAACACTATCTCCATGTCTGGCATTAAATTTAGGCTAAAAAGCACCAAACAAAATATACTTGATGTGTACTTTCCTAAGGGTGGTAATTTAAGGTTAGGCCAGAAGAATCAAAAGCTCCTTAGTTGATAAAGGATTAACGGTATGCAAGAAAAACGTAAGTTAGTGATATTTGACATATTTTAATTTATCAAACACAAATTTTTAAAGTTTAAGTATTTTACTGATAGAACTAATAGTTCTATGTGTGCATGACAAAAATATTTCATATTAATTCCATGCAGGGTGAAGAGTATACCATATTATTCTGCAAGGAAATAGCTATAATATGCCAATATATTATACTTTCCCTCAAACCACTAAAAAATTTTCTTCGTATATTTTTGCCATCCTTACAGAAACTCAGTGATACTGGTCTCTATCTTTTTTAATTGATGTTGAATTTTTTCATATCTGCTTTCTTTCTAAATTACACACACACGCAGATGCACACCGCTTCATAATATAAATAATGAAAAATAAAACTACTTTTCTTAAAAGTATAGATGATTCTTATATTCAACATTTATTGAACACATGCCATATATCAGGAACTCTGTTAGGTATACATAGAAGAGGGAAAGGAAGCCAACGTTTATTCAGGAGGTGAGTGTTCCTTATATGGGTGACAAGATGTTAAAGCTGAAATTTCTACAGGTCCCAGATGCTGTAGCTGAGAGAGTCCAGAGTTCAGAACTCTTGGACCCCTCATTTAGAGATTTCTCATCCACTTCAAGAATACAAAGGATTGAGACAATGAGATAGGGGTTCATTCTGTGAAGTGGATTTTTTTCCTAGACGACTGAAATTGGACCAGGAGCCATCTGTGTTCCCAAGGGGAAGTCAGAGATCACCATCTTCCCACGCACCTCAAATCAAGCATGAGGGTTTTACTGGGACCACTGCCTTCCAGAAGGCTCCAGCAGTAGTTGCCAACTCCATGCTCAACAAATGACTACCCTCTTTTCCCCAAATCCTTTCACTCCCTTCTCTCTACTTCCACACATTACACACACACACACACACACACACACACACACACACACACACACACACAGAGAAACACACAGAGTTAGCATATTGAGAGAAAGAGAAAACTTTGAATGGGACTACTATGTCTATTATCTAAGAGTGAGGAGAAAATATGTCCAAACAGGGCCTAGAAAGGACAGCCCCAAAAAACAAATTTTAAAGAGAGGATAGGAAGAAAAAATGCATGATTGCAGTTTAACTATAAATCAAGGCTATGTTAGCACAGATGTGTATATCACATGTATGTGCATATATGTGTGTATGCATGTGTGTATATTTACATATTCACCATCTGGGATCGTGAAGCTCACGAAGTGAAGAAAAGTGAAACATTTTCAACATAATATTCTAAGAGGTATGAGGAGGCAGACAGGATACGATGGTAGTAAAGAAGAGGGGGGTTAACTCCACCAGCGTTTCACAATTTATATCATTGCCTACCAGGTTTGATAGTTTATGTACCAAGAACAGGGTTTGCTTTGTCTGACAAATAACCGCCTCCAGCATGGGTGGTGGGGTCTGTCTCTGCAGAGTCTCAGCCACCAGGTTTCAGTGTGGAAAGGAGCCCCTCCCAAAGCCCCTCCCCCTGCTGAGTCAGGCCCCCCAACAGAGTAATATCGAAATGTTAGTTGCTTGACATTCAATCTCCTACACTCCTGTGAATGTGCTATTCTCACCTCCCTCTTTCCAGCAATTTCTCAATGTGCCAGCAGTGACTCCCTTATTACTGCCAGTCTCTTCCTACAACAGTCTAAGAGGAATTGAGGAAATCAGATAACCAGTTTTGTTAAATCAGTCATTTTAATGCATTTAGGATTCGGTCAGGAGCCTCCGCCTGAAGGAATTTCAGGACACTTCTGCTGCATCAAAATCATGCAGAGACCTTTCCATGCTGCTTAAGGAACAAGTTTTATTTGTAGGTATGTTCTGTGCTGGACATGCAGTAGCTAAAGTAACCAGGTAATTTGGCAAAGGAAGAATAAAGGCCTGGGAAACAGAGAAACCTACGCTCAGATCTCACTTGGGCAAGCTACCCAGTCCCTCTGCGCCTCAATCTCCTTATCTAGAATAGTTCAGAAAAAGTGGAAGGAGTCAAATAAATGGGAAAATATACACCAAATAGTGAAACAGGAGTTTTCTCTATTCCCTACTCATGTACATGCATTTATTCCTCACTTACTTAACCCCTGTTATTTGGCAGTGACTGTTTAAACAAGTGTTCAACACAGACAAAGACAGTAAGGCCGCCATACTAGGGTCAACAAGAACGAACTCCGCTACTCATTAGTAGCGTCTCATCAATGCTGGGGCCGAGGGAATGACAATTAAAGTACTTAGGTACTGACGATGATTTGGGCAAGTTAGCCTCTCTTTTTAAAACGGTAATAATGAAAGAACTTATGGCAAAAATGTTTATGAAGTTGAAATGAGATAACAATTTACAATGGTCTTAAAAAATGCTTGATCTATGGTAATGCTCTATTATTATTGACTATTTTTATTATTATCCCTTGATGTAAGATGACTATGGTAAAATATTAAAATGTATTTATGATTTACCTCAACTTACTTGCTTTTTAAAACTATTATTTTTTTAAGGAAAAATATTCAATATACTGCTAATTGAAAATTCTCTGATATCTTGGAGAGTGGGAAATAGAATATAATGTCTAAATAAATGCATAGTTATTTCTCATTTATACTTTATTCATGACATTTTTGCATCAAAAATTCACATTTACGTATGATGGCACTAATGTTGCTTAATGATTAAGCTTACATCTCCAAGTGAAACAAATCTCTATATTTTCCCTCAGAGATTCCAGAAAACAAGAAGGGATGTTAATATTAGGATATACACCAGAGGGGGTAAGTATTGGGCAAAATTAAACCCACTCCACTTACCCATCATCATCTTATTTAAGGGAAGAGAGCTTATGCATCTAGTTGATAAACTTGCAACTATTAATTTCTCTCACCCTCCAAAAACCACCCACTCTTAATGGGTGGGTTTTAGCAATCTCTCAGATGGCTGTATTCTATAAGTCAGCTCTTATAGACCTCAAAGCTCACAGTTTGGAATTACTGTCAAGTGTTTCTAATAAATGATTCAAACACCAGTGACTTAGAACATTGACATATCTAGAAATTAATTGATCCAAAAAATGAATGCATAAAACACAAATTGTGATAATGAAAATAAAAGTACTCTTTTTATTTTATTTATTTATTTTTTGCATTTTATTTATTTACTTATTTTACTGATGCATGATAGGTGTACATAGCTTCAGGGTATATGTGAGAACTTACTACATTAATATACTTTGTAAAGATCAAATCAGTATACTTAGACTATCTATCCACTTAAATATTTTTTCTCTGTGCTAAAAACATTCAAATTATTATCTCCTAGCTATTTTGAAATGTAAGAATGTGCATTTGAAAATTAAATGTTAATTATTTTTTAAATGCTTGAAGAACTGGATCTTGAAAAGAATGTTTAAAATTCTGTACTCCCTAAATCCTCATTTGCTTGTGTTTCTGATATTAAAGCCATAAAATTCTACTCATTTTGCTTCTAATCAGAAAATAAATATAGCTGAATGAAAGAAAGAACATGTTGAAAACAGTCACAAAGCATTCTCATCATAATACGTATTTTCATAATTCCCAATTACATTAATGCTTTATGTAGTCAATTAATTAAAATTGTTAAATGACTTACTATTATTCCTAAATGATTAATATTTAGAGTATTATGATTAAAGAAGAAATTCATTTAATATATTGCCTACTGAAACATGATGTTATTATTGTTGGATTCAATCGCAATATTTATAATGGATTAGAGGGACTTAATAAAAATGACCCCACAAAAGCTTTTTTCCCCAAAGTCCACATTTGAAATAGTCATTTCATTCTTTCATATTTTAACATAAATTCACTCATGCCAGCACTAACACTTCACAGGGCATTTGCTTTGAGGAACATTCAGCCTTTTCAAATGTGCATATGCATTTATAATCAAGTTTAATATAATAAATAGAAAGTGCTTTGGGGATAAGAATTTAATAACTTTAAAATGGCATCAAAGTGAAGAGACCTGTTAATACATTTAGCGTGCTCTTCTCCTGCTAGGCATAACCACCCGAGAGCAGGAGCTGCGATCCCTTCTTATTTACGAGGAAGTCAAGGCCCAAATGACTACATGATTGGCCTGAGATCATAAGACATGATTTATATCCAAATCTTTCTCTCTCTAAACTCTTTTCATTATATCTTACTCCCTTCGTCCACCTATATGACTCAGTTTCTCTGCCTAAAAACAAAGAAGGGCCCTGTCTTGTATTTCCACATTGTGGAAAAGAAATCCTTAAATACGTGGAGGTATGTTTTATTGCTTGATGTTGTTTTCTTTTATCTAATTTTTCAGGAAGGGCTAAAAGCCCTTTACTCTTGTGTGCTATAAACAGAGTTAATGTTTTTTCTGCTTTATAATAAGTGTGTTTTATGATGAGAGCAAAGAGCAAGAGAACAAGTTTCACAGGGATTATTTATCTATGATGTGCTGGTCTTCAGGACAAAAAAAAAAAATATATCGACATGACTAAGGAGGTCAAATGGTATATTATTTTATGAGTTAAAATAACCAGATAGCCTAACCCACTTTATCATATTAATAGAATAACATAGTTCATCTTTTAAAAATTCTTTCTTTTAGGACAAAATTATTCAGCTCTCTCGTGGCTGCCATTTGCCAGCTGACTAAACACAGACTTTGCTCTGTCTTGTAACAGCTTTTAAACTCCCTGCTGTGGAATAATAAGACTCAATTTATTTTTTAGACTTTCAAAGTACTTGTTTATATTGACTACATTATAAAGATCAAATCTGGGGCTAATTTTCAGCTTTTTCATGTTAATGGCACATTAAGAAAATATTGTAAACAACTTTTCTATTGATAACTTGCATCAGAATATAAAGAAATATAATTGACGACTTAGCTATGTCACTTAGTATTTTAGGGGGAGAAATGAGCATCTTTAATGTTTTACTATCACTTTCTCTTTTTCCCTTGCTCTCTCTAGCTCTTGCTCTCTCTGAATTTTGATGGTACAAAAGTTATGGTTACACATATTGAGGCTCTCTTACTGTCAATATTCAAGATTTGACCTAAGACAGGATGTAATAAAGACAAATAGAAAGGAATAACCTCAAATGGGTTAACCACTAAGAAAAGTTAAAATGTTTTCACTCCACAGAGGGTGGCTCTAAGGATTAGAGCTTATGGACTATCTTGGTCTACAGTATCATTTAATAATCACCATATAAATTCATGAGACTGTAGACTTGTTCCAAAGCCCAATGTGGAAAACCCAACAAATTTAAGAGTCTAAAGTGGAACTTTTGCGATATCTGAATCTTGAAGCAGAAAATACATGAATTCAATTTGAAAAATTTAGATTTGTTTAAAGAACATAGCTCCATGCCCAGTATCCAGGGATATACTTATTAGCCTCCATATCAACTGAAAAATATTCTATACTGTTAGCAGTATATATTTTTGGTTAGATATGTATTTGCATTAACATGCTAAGACTAATCTTCTATTTCAGACTGTTTGATTTTCTGATCACACAACTGGCAATGTTTCCAAAGCCACAAATTGTATTAACAGATCTGTTGAGACTATAAAAAAAGATCTCCTACATGCACTGAGATGGAAAAGAAAATGTAAACTGAATTAAATTCTCTTTTGCTTTCCCTGAACTGGGTTTCTGTTTCCAATGATTGCATTTTTCAAATGAAAAAAGAAGTCCTGCACTCTAGAGGGTAAATTGCCGATGCATATTTTGTGTTATTGGTATATTTGCTTGTCAATAGGAAGACAGAGATAATGGCACAATGCAGTAATAATCCCAGTAGTTTATGCTGTTATTATCTGTTCCCTTAGAACCACACTTCTGCAGAATTTGAACGTCACTAGACTTGGAGAAGCGGATAAGATTTAAGACCACAATCCTGATTAACAGCTGAGGTTCAGAGACTTGCCCAGTTAGCAAGTGGTGAACAGCACTAAAAGCCAGCATTTCTATCCCTTCATTCCGTGCTCTTCCACAGCATTTCACAGCTTTTATTTTATCGTTCAACATTTTTTTTTTAATTTCAAAGAATTACGGGGATATACACGTTTTCAGTTACATGGATCACTTTTGTAATGTTTGAGTCTGAGTTAAAAGTGTGACGCTCGCCCCGATAGTGTTCGTTGAGTAAAACTCAATGGAAATCAAGCAGCGGGGAGGGACGAGAAGGGGACGGGTGAAAACCTATCTGACGGGTACAACGAACACAGCTTCTAATGACTTTGTTATTCCTTAGTGTGATGCTATGGCAAGGAGTGTGTAGGGCACAGTTAATATTTACTGAGCAACAAAATTATAAATGGCATTATATTAATAATATTCAGGATGAGACATAGTCTGAATATGTAGATCTAGAGACACATTTAAATTTGTCTAATTCATCTCCTAAATTAGGATAATGAATTAATGATTTAAAAGACTCCCATTTGAATTGGTGCAGTGGCTACAGCCAGATCAGCACCGTGGTTATCTTCAAGGACTCTTCAGTTCCAGCACTGCTATTGCCTGACTTTGTGATCTGTGACATGGCACTGAAGCCTTTTTCTGCCTTCATTTACCCTTCTGTAAAATGGGGATAACAACAGCATCTTCCTCCATAGGGTAACAGAAATGTTAATGAGATAGCAGGAGTAAAATGACCACAGTCACTAGCACAGTGACAGACTAAATGAATGTTATCTAGTATTATTATTGCTGCTCTCATGTTTTGTCATATTGTTAGTAACATCATCCAGACCATATCAAGGGTGGTTGCCAGCTATTAATTCATAGGTCCGTTCAGTCTGGCCAACCCCAGACAACACTGGGTCCCCTTTTCTTTCCTTCCTTTGTAAAATGAGGTGATTGATTTGATGATCTCCAAGATCCCTCCCAATTATAATATCATGAACTATGTTTAGTAAAATTTTAAAACCAAAATTTTTCCAACTAAATATTCTAGGATCTTAACTATTGAACTAATAAATAATATCTAGCAAAGTCTTTTTTCCAAAGGGGGTGACCAACAATAAAGATGTTATTGAAACTGGGGAACTCTCATATGTTAAATACCACTTACTAATATTTAAGGGGCTTAATCGAAATTTCCTGAAAACTACGTTAGCGTAGTATAGTTCAACACATCTAACATGAAATACGCAGCCGTAGGTCTTCTATATCGTTCAACAACCCCTAAGTCAGTGGTTCTCAAAGTGTTGTCTCTGGACTGCCAGTAGCAGCACTTGGCTACTTCTTAGAAATACAAATTCCAGAGCTGCTGTGACAGAAATCCTGCCGGTGGGGTCCAGCAATCTGTGTTTCAACAAGTTCTCCAGTTATGACGCTAAAGATTGACAACCACTGATCTAAGCCAAAAAATGGGTAATCTGCTTCTGATAAACATTTACTGAAGCAGCTACACCTAAAATTGAATCTGGCCTTAGAAGACATCTAAGACAGAGGTCTGCTAGAAATAATTAAAAGTCAAGTAACCAATCAATTGACTGAAAAAGAGGCTAAGAAGTCATTCTCAGTTATTGCTTCTAGAGAAATAAGGTACTAAGAAGGTTAAAGAAAAGTTCAGTAAAATCATCAGAGACTATCAGTGTCATGATTCCTGCTTAACGGAGAGAACCACAGGTTCTCTGTGCTGTCTACTATAGGAAAGAAATAAACTATTACTCTTTTCATTATTTTACAGTAATTTTTTTAAAAAAGCAATACGAACTCAGTACCCAGATTTACAAAGGTCTGCATTAAATAGAGAAGGAAATAGTTGATGATCTATGCCCATCTATTTATCTGGCAAACCTAAATCTTTTCATTAAATGCTGCATTGAGGAAATCATTTAATAGACTCAAAATTGTAACCATTTAAACAACGTATAAGGGCAAGAAGAGAAAATCAAACTTAGCGCACCAGGAAGACAGGTGATTTTATTTGTCAGGGTCCTTACTATCATCTCTATACCAATCCCTGGCCCCAATCTTAAATCTAATATTTGTAATTAATTCCCAAATATCAAATCAATAAATCAAACACTAAATACACCCCATCTGGTCCCATGAACCTTTTCTCATAGTCTTGCCTCAGTTGACGGTGTTACATTTCCCAAGGTATAAACCCTCCAATGTTCCTCCTCTTTTCCCTTCAAGCCTTTCCTCTGCTCCCTGCCCTCTACCCGCTACCATTTTGTATTTGCCAAATCCAGTCAATTTAACTTCATAAGTATCTGAGGATTCATTTTTCTTGTCATCTTTTCAATGGTGACGACCTTTATTCATATTCCCATGATATTTTCCCTTTCTATCTTCACAACTAGACCTAAGACTTGAGAGAATGGGAACATTGCCTCCTCCTCAGAGCCTAGCGCGTGGCCTGGCAGAGCAGACATCCAGAAAATGCTCCCTGGTGAAGGGGACACACATTCATCTGAAATCTCATAGCCCCCACGACTTGAGGAAGCCATACTAAATATTTTCTCAGAGAAAGAAATTAATATGCGGCAACTTTGTAAAAGGAGAATGTAGTTCTAACACACACTTATCACATTTTAGAATCTCAGTAAGTGTTCTGAAAATCAGATCTGTACGATTTTTTTTATTAGAACCTCTTTCTGTACTCATTTTAAGATATTACATTTATTTTGTCCAATTAGTTATTATTATTTTCAGGTTTTAACATTTGGTTTCAATGACCCCAACAAAATGCCTAGTGATGTGTTCCAGGGTCTTTGGGGATACCCAGGAGTCTGAAAATTAAGTGAATTATAATAATACACAGAATGGCTTTCAAGGATCACAAGAATAATCTAAGAAATCCCACTTTATGAAAGAAAAAAATCTTGTCATGAACATATTTGCTACCTGCAGCGCATTGATTTATGGAAACTCTCATTCTGAAAGATGTTGGCCTTGCTTAGAAGAGGAATTACCAAAGAAAATCACAGATCAACAGCCAAGCTCTCACGGGGTTTGGTACTGCCCAAGCCCTGAGGGCATCTTTCATGTGCTATATTGTGTACATTTCAAGTTAGTAAAACCTCACTTTCACTTAAGATACCAGGAACTCTAAGGTAGGTTAGGATTGGTCTTCAAAATTATAAAGTTCAAACAAAAAGATATAATTTTTGTTTATTCTGAGTGCCTTCACTGAAGAGGAATTCTAGAATGTACAAATAGAAAAGGAATTCTTGGCCAGCGCACTGATACAAGAGAAATCTTCCAGAAACACATGGCCTGGGATATTTCAGAGTCCTGGCAGATCGCAAACCTTTACTGCCTTGTATTAATAATCAGGGTCCACATCAAGTGCCTCTAAGGAGCCAGGACCTACTTGTGAGGCTGGAGTTTGGCTCAGAAGTTGAACATCTTCCAACAAACACTCTCTTAATAGCAGATGTCTCCAGACACCAAATTATTCTGGTCAGTACAAATGTCATTGACTAAAGAGACATTGAAATTTATGGTCAATGTTCTCCAGAAAATAGAACTAAGAAGGTTCTTTAGTAATAAACATAAAAAAACCCATTCAATGGCAGTTTTATTCTATAGACTTGCTTCATCTAGAAAGATTTATACCACAGGCACAAAAATCTGTCTTATGGTTGTCTATATAGATATAAAACAACAGGGTATACAATATCATTATCATTGCTATTAGAAAATGCAAATATTTTAGGGATATGATTGTGGGAGGAATTTCAAAATCACAAGGTAGCTAAGGTTGTAGCACTTAAACTTACCCAGAAAAAAAGACTCTTACTGATCCTGTTTGTGGGCTGTACGTCTTTAGTGGTGAAAAACTGGGATAAAACATAAAATACGTCTTGAGATATTATTATTACCTATCTACCCCAATCAAGCTTTGTCCAAGTTTGAAAGTATATGTGAAACAAGCAAATTTTCTTATCAGTAAAATTTTACCGATATGATGAGAAAGTAATCCACAAACCACAAACAACTGTGTATGAAACAACAAAAAGCTGGCAAAGCAACAAGCTGGGAAGAATTGTTTTTGCAGAGTGTTGTTTTATCAAAGTTTTGGTTCAGGTACAGGGAAGGGTGAACAGGGGTGAAACATAATAAGAAGGGACTATAAAACACAGGCTTCTGAGAACACAGGCAGACAGCCACGAGGTTCTCTTCCTTTTGGCAAGAATTTGATTAAAGTCCTCCAGGAAAGCAAAGATAATGGTAGCCACAGCAGAGCTTGCTTTAAAAGAATGTCACACCTCCTAGTAGACTATCACTTGCAGAGAGATGTGTGTATCATCAAACAGGGCAGAAATTGTTAGAGCTGTAACAACACACATTTTATAAGATTTTATTTTAAAAGACAGCTTTTTGAGCCACTGTGGTGTGTTCAATGTCTTAGCAATTAGTCAATTAGCCTTGACACAAGGGAAGTGAAGAGTTCAGGGTGAAAGGAAAAAGGATCAAATAGATAATTCAGATCCAGGGCAGTAACAAAGGGAAGGATCTAGACAGACAAAAACAGAGTCCTTATTCATTCCTGTCTGTGGTGTCTCACTTCCTGGTAAAAGATAGGGTGATAGAAAAAAAATACATTGTATTTATAATTGTGTGCCACTATAGTTTATTTTCTATTGATAGCAATAAGATATATCTAGATTTTTACCAATTTTTACCATTAGTAAATTGGATATAGTTAGGCTTACAGTCAGGGTTCAGCTATTTCCTAGTAATCTTTTTTGTTTCTTTAAGTCTCCATTTAAAAGAATTTACTAGAGTTTGTTAAGGGACAACATCAAAATAGATAGTGTAACTCACTAGTGCAGTAGCATGCAGAAGCCCAGAATGGGCAAGCAGGTTAAGTAGGGAAAGAAAAAAAAAAAAAACAACAATCCAGTGTGAGAATGTTGGAAAAGGAAAGACAAGAGGAAAAACACCCACACATACACATTAAGTTACAAACAACATATGTTGAGCATTGCATAGAAATGTTTCCAATTTATGAGAAAGCTACATAGGTTGCTTTGTTTCGCTTTAGTTCTCACAATCACTGATGGTTTTGCCAGGGCAGGAAGCAAGTAGAGGGAACTGTTGCAGGATATGAAGGGTATACTTAACATAGTTTTCTGTTATAACAGTTCTGACTTTGATGCTTATATTTCTTGAAATTTCAGGGAATTTGAACATCTAAAGAAAACTTCTGCAGGCAAAATTAATTAAAAACTGTATTTTTACATGTACCTGTTTTTCTCCGCTAGGCTTTTTGTGGTTCAGTAACAGCTCAACGGCTCCCACGACTTCTTTTCGGATAGCGTGCAATAGAGCATCTCCAACGTAGACATTAAAGCTTAGGAGTAGTTCGATGAGCTCCAAGTTCTCGTTTTCAATTGCAATGAGGAGAGCAGTTCTTCCAAGAGGGTCAATGCAATTAATATTGATTTTAAAATAAATTTCAGCTTCCTCTAGGGATTTCTTGACACTGGCATAATCTCCCTTTTCCACAGCATTCAAGTAGGCTTTTTCGGATGGTGAGAGTTCTGATTCTGCTCGTACTATCCTTAGAGGGATGCGATCTCTGTAGGGGGCGTTAACATTTCTTTTGTAATAGAACTGAGCCATGTTTCATGCCATGCTATTTCTTTGTCTCTGAAAGTACAAACAAAAGTCACAAGGATTAGTGTTGGTATGCTTTTTAAATTATTACACATTATACTTTTTTCCAACAATGATATCAATAACAACATATTAATAACAGCAATAATAACATTATGCACTCCTAAGAGTTAAGAGTTTTCCCCCCATAAACAGTGGAAATAGACTTAATAATTATTCAGTTATTTAAAAATACAAGTTACAAAATCCTAATCTAAGGGAAAACAAGGTCAGTATTTGATAAATTATTTAAAAAGTTATTCTAAAAGTGATATTTATCAGAGAATGCATGGATAGAGATTTAGAAATTATTTACAAAATGTGTCAAATATGTAAGTGCTTTGGAAAGCAGAGGCTGTATCCTTAAGGTTTCAAAATTGGACCAGGGATATTCAAATGGCCGTTCACTGTCAATTTTGCTAATCATGGAAATGCTACTGAGATTATGGAATACCATTATCTTGGCAAAATACTTTACATTTGTTATATATTCTATTCTTATTGCTAATAATATTGACAGCAAAGTTAATGTAAATAACATTACTGTCAATAAAATATACTGAGCCTGATAAACATAATTTTATTTTTTTACCTTTGTGAGTTCTGTGAGGGGAAAGAATGTGTACTGCTGATATCAATCATCAAGATGAGCTTAGACTTCCAAAAAGAAGTCTTCCAAGAGAAGGATTTGGAAAGGAATTAAATAGAAAAATGTTTGTTTATAAAAATGCTATTTTCTCATTCTATTCCCTTTATATCATGAACAATAAGCCACGAGGCAGGAATGTGTTCACTATAAAATTTATTATTTGGAAGTTACAGTAAAGATATAATTGAAGGTGAAGAAATTACTTCAAATAAATGAAAGATCATCTTAAGATAAATTAATAACAAAGTTGCTGGAAGCTATATTGATTTAGTATCATCCTAGTGATATAAATTTATAGAAAAAATGTATTACATTTTTAATATAATTACTTTAGTGCTGTTATTTCCTCATTTCATACTTATTATCTGAACTATTTTATCATTCTGTTACTTAAACTCACATGTTTATTTACATGTTTTATATGCAAAATAAAAACGAATGGGTCATTCTAAGTACATAAAAATGCATATTCATTTTAATTGATCTTTTTAACCCTAATCATTTTTTGAGTAAATTAACCTGATTTGAATAATGCTTTAACTGTAGATTAAACATACATTGCATTAACAAGTATATTTAATGCAATACTTTCAGTTTGAAAAATTTTACATTGTTTCCATGCTACCTTAAAAATTTCCATTACCAAGTTAAGTTTCACTCTCTGACATTCAGATCAATCATCAGGATTTCTCAAATATCTAGATTCTGAAACCAATATACAAAACTACTATTTCATAAGTTTTTTTCTCTCTGACATGTTAGACTTAGTATTTTGTAAAGGTACCTTCATTGACTAAGCAATAGTGGCTGTTCAAAATGTATTAATTTTAGATGGGCAAATTATTTGCTTGATGCCTGATTATAACTTCACTATTTTGGGGATGCTTTAACTCATTCTAGAATAACAGAGATAGCATTTATATTCTAGAATAACAAGGAGAATTTAATATTCCTCCAATATAACTAAAACGTCAATAAATCAAGATGTTTATGATGCTGTGTCATTTCGATAATCTCATCCTGAATGCCCCATTTGTGCATCAGTGATGCCTTTAAAATATTGGCCTGAGAAGGTTGGTCATCACCTATTTCCCCAGCAGGTCTTTTCTCAGTCCCAGGTTGGTATCCGTAAGAGTGTGTGGGATCAACACCACGTCCTTCACATTGTAATCTTATCAGGACTACAGTCTAAGTCGTTCATAATGATAATAACTGGCATTTATATTCTATTTCAGCAGTATACATACTTCTCTATTGTCTCACTTTGTTCTTACCCATGACTCTGGGAAAAATATGTGAATTTTTTCTTTTAGAGTTGAATTCAAGCTTTCCTACCAATAATGTTTTTTTGCTTGAGACAAGCGTTTGCATGTAGTTTACCCAAAATACAGGTTAAAATGAAAATATGCCCACACAGTTACACATATCATGTCAGGAATTCATGTGGATTATGGTTCAGTCAAGATTAGAAATCAGCCCAGAGAATGGAAAAATTGCATTTTATTTCATTTACTTGATTTTATATAAATGACGCTATCAAAGTATTAGGGAATAGCATTTTACTCTTCATTGACAATGTACAGGATGTCAGGGACAATAAGGGATTGGTGGACAGAATAAAAGGTACCGGAGAATTTAGGGGAAGAGGGCTATAACATCCTATTATAAGGATAATAGACTTGTTAAATAGTCTTGTTAAATAGTTAAAGGAAAATAGACTTGTTAAAATCTATTTCATTTAATCCAGATGACTTCCACAAATGTAAACTTTGTAAGTATGTTTTAAAAAGAGTGATGCTGCCAAGAAGGAATGATATACTCTAGTCAACACTGTATTTAAGAGATGACCTGGGCATGAAACATTACATTGGATAATCTGTTTCTCTATCCGTAATACGAGGAAATGAACATTTTACAAAAAATTGAATGAGAAGAATCAAATAGTGTTGAGAAAGATCTTTTATGAACTCTCATCACCTTTTACAATCTCTTGAATTTGAAAAAAATGTAAGAACGTACATTAGGAAGGCTAGATGGATTTTAAATAGATTCAAATTTTAATTGCATTAAATTTAAAAAATTAAACATTTAAAATGGAATCTTAAAACGTAAACAGAGAGAAAGACTGAGAGGGAGAGAGGAGGAGAGAAAGAGAGAGAGAGGGAGAGCTCCCAACTCTGATGGCTGCGATCTTAAGAGAATAAGGAAGATTCTACAGTTTTTCAGTACATAGACTTGTCCTTTTGATGACTTGAGATGCAGGGATACCAACTGAAGGACAGAAAAATCAAGTTTAACATTTTATAACTGTGCTATATGAATGCCATAGCAAGTGGAAGGTGCTGATAAGGCTGATGGAGTTTTCTGAGCCGACACACTTATCAGCAACTAGGGAATTACTTCTGGATAGAAACTCTGTTGAAGAACAGGGGACTCGGTATAGGAAATATCTTGACTTAAAATGTTGAAATAAAAGATTGTCCCTTGTCCTATACTTTTAGAATGAACCTTCTGAAGGGAAAAAGATTTTTCTCACTATGCAGTTACAGAATTTAAAGGACCCTTTAACATAACATTTATTTGCCCCATTGGAGCTGGGGATTTAAAAAAACAAAAATATGGAGAGTGCTACCACTTGGTATTAATCCCACGAGAAATTTAAAACATCGTCACTAAAGATTAAAACTACAATTATCTAAGCAACATAGAGATATACCAGAAAACAGAAAGTTCCAGATATTTATATAGATCTGAAGGCATACTTCCTAAAGGATAAGCTTAGTTGTACGGTGGAAAGAACAGTGAATGTCAGTTGCAAAGAACATAAAGGAAAGGAAATATATAGAAAGCTCCACTCTTTAGTATACATCATTAAAGGTAAAATGAATTGCCCCAAAACATCTTTTTTCCCCTTCTTTTTCTTCTCTTGTTCACTATCAAAAAGATACGTGTTTACAGCTGTGATCCCATCACACAGCGAGAAATAAAGACTCTTATTTGTTGTTAGGGTATCACAGACACTGAAGTTTTATTTGTACTTTTTCTGGAATATGATATGACATAAAATTTTCCTAGCTGGCTCATTCACACTCAATCCGATTTGAATTTTTCTTGCTATTTTCAGAGCATATTATCGCAATAATCTTTGGCATATCAGATATTCCACATAAAAGCATAATGCTCTGATTTTTGCTATCACTCTGAATTTCAGACCCTTTCTAGTTTCATTGGACAGGAAACTATACATATATAGTTCGGGAGTTGCAAGTCTTACACCAAAAATGTCATGTATTGACTGAAATGTTTGTGACTTAGTCCAACCAAAAAAAAAACTGCCAAAAGTTTTCTCTTGTTTTGGTGTTATAAAACCACAATGAACTACTAAAGTCCTTTAAAAAGTTTTAGGGGTATTTCTATAAATTCTAAGACAATGAGATTATATTATTCAACAACAACAACAACAAACCACTTTACTAACTAAAATATCATGACATTGTAGAATTTTAAAGAAGGAAATTGACATTGTATTTATTTTTAAAATTGAGGCCCCTTAAGAGTTAACAAAGACCAAACTTAAAACTAAATATCCCCATTCTTAAAATACATATATTGAGGGGAGTAGCATATGCAGGGCCAACATTTTTATTTAGCTGGATTCTCATCTCATGGGATTTTGAAAATATGTTTTAGAAAGCATATGTAATGGTCAAAATTTGAATATTCATCCTGAGAGCTAGAACACATGCATTGATCTGTTTCTTCCCCCTGCCCCACCAGATTTCAAAGGAAAAGATATTCTCTCCTCACTCTCACTCCAGCTGCCAATCCCGCTGTCTCATCTTCCCTCCGTTCCCACTTCCCTAACACTTTACGCTTTACAGAGTGGTCTTTTTCTTCCTTTTTTTTTTTTCTGAGACAGAGTCTCCTTTGTTTGCTCTGACTAGAGTGCTGTGGCATTAGCCTAGCTCACAGCAACCTCAAACTCCTGGGCTCAAGCGATCCTCCTGCCTCAGCCTCCCGAGTAGCTGGGACTACAAGTGCATACTTGTAGTACCCATTACCCATGTCTGGCTATTTTTTTCTGTTTTTAACATAGTCTCGCTCTTGCTCAGGATGGTCTCGAACACCTGAGCTCAAGTGATCCTCCCGCCTTGGCCTCCCAGAGTGCTAGGATTACAGGCATGAGCCACCGCACCTCACCCGACCACACCATAGTCACCTTCTTTCATGCCTGAGACCTCCTTCTGCAAACTGGCCACACCACAACTGCTCAATGGCACTCTGTCACTGCAACGTCACTGACTTTAGCTCTTCATCCTCTTTTACATGGGTTACAGCCACATCCTGCTAAATAATCCCACTGATACTAGTCTTGCATCCTTCCAGTTTATTCTCCACAAAGCCACATACCTAATCTTTCTGAAATGCAAATCTGATTGAATCACTCTTGCAGTCCCTATAAGGCAATAGCCATTCACAGGAAAAAAAGACTAACTTATTATGGGATTACAGGTCCCTTCATGATCTGGCTTCTAGGACTGCTCCTGGCACATCTTATTTTACACTGCCAAGACTACCAAACTACTTGGTACTATGTAACTCTAAGCCTTTGCTCATACTATGCCTTATAACTTGAATACCTTTCCTCCCATGGATCCCCTAGCAGCTCCTGCCATGTTGTAAAACCTTCTCTGAAGTATGACAGCCTCTGAGGACTTTTCTTTCCTTCCTCTCAAGGCAAGGTTATAAGGCTCTTTTTATGCATCTTTATAAAACCCATGGATCTCTTAGATGTAGATTTCTTACCGGTTGGTATACAGGAGATTGTGACTTACACAGTTTTGCACCAGTGCCTAAAATTTCTTAAAGAATCAGTGAATTAAGGACTATACTTTTAGAGTTATTTCACTGCTATTTTAGACTAAGGAACAAAATAAATAGGGTCAAATGGCTTTAAACACTTTCCTAAAATTGAGTTAGCACTTCCAGTCAATAGCAATTAAGTTATCAAATAGACCATGCAACATATTTTCAATTTTTCCTATTTTTCTTCTCTGCACATCTTTACCACTAAGCTTTTGTCAGCTGTGTAAGGAATTACAACTCTAAGAGGAATCACAACTGCAATGTGTATGTCATCACACGCATCGCTCAGGGCTGTGGAACACACTTCTCAGCTTTGTTGCCTAAAATCTTCAAGAGGGCCTAAGACTTCAGTCATCTGCTGATACTTGTAGAGGAATATGGGCACAGAGGGAAAATTTCAAGACATCTTAGAAAAGACATTTGAATATATTATAATAGAAGAAATATAGTTAATATACCAGGTAACAGGAGACTAAAATATGCATATTAATCTCCACAAAATTATAAAAATAGTAGGAGGAAACGTAAGAATAAGAAATCATTAAGAAGAAATAACTGGAGAAACTGGTAGAATAATAGAATGGATCAGTGAACTGGTCACGAAACTCAGTTTGTAAAATATAAAAGTTAATAGAGACTAGAAATACAAGGGGCAATATCTATAAAATATCAATCACAGAAAGTGAAAATGAAATAGAGTATAGGAAATATTTTTGTTAGTAATTAGCAATAATTTTCCTAATTACAAAAATGTATAAAAGACCTCAAGTTTGCTAATAATCACTTAATTGTACACTTAAATGGAGTAAAGACATGATATGTAAATTACACTTCAATAAAGACAAAAAAAAAAAAGACCTCAAATTGAAAGAATCCATAGTGCCACATAGGGTGTAAGAACAGCCCCCTTATGGACAGAAAAAATTCTAAAAGTTTGGAGGAAAAGCATATCCCCTCTGAGACTGCAACCCCTCATTAGGAATAGCTATGTCAATGTTAATTGTTTGTTCTAGAAAACCTTTGCACAGGGAAGGTAAGATTGTAAACCAATAAATAACCACTATTTCACTGTTTACATTCATAAATTCCTGCCTATTTAGCTGAGATAATATCTTGCTCACCTGGTCAAAGAGCTCCCTTATTAAACAACAGCTTACTTATCGAGACTGTCTTCAGATAACCCACCTTGCTAACTCTACCGGTTGTGAACCATTATGTCACAAATATTGCCTTATTCCAGTCATCTTCCCACCTTGAAAGATCCACCTTAAACTGCCTGAGTTGAGGCCAGAAATCCCTATAAATATCTTACCCTGAATGCCCCCTTCAGTGACACTGGAAAACTCAACACTGTCCTTTACTGTTATCAGTTCTAATAGACTTAGCTTTCTTTTATTAGAACACTGTATGGTGATAATTTGAAGAGTTCAATAAATAGAGAGTCAGGTTAATATCAGACCTCTTGACAGCAAATTTGGAGGCAAGAATATAATGAGGTATTGCTTTGAAAATAGGGAAGGAAAAGAAAACCCAGAAGCTAGAATTTTACATCTTATTAAAATTATTTAAATGCAGGAGAGAATAAAATTAGTCTCACGCATATGATCTCACACAATTTTTCACTCAAAGACCACGTTTGAACACAGAAGAACACTACAAGAAAAGCATACATAAAGATAAAACAAGAAAATTTTCTGTTATTTAGAAAGTCATGAGATTTTTATCTGTTTTGTTCACTTACATATCCATGATGCTCAGAAAAGGGTCTGGTATATAACAAATGCTCAATAAATATTTGTTGAATGAGTAAAATATTTATTGAATTTCTATATATCAGATTTGTATACTAAACATTGGCAATACTACAGCGATAAGTACCAACATCCTTGCACTCACAGAGCTTATAATCCATTGGAAGGGACTCACAAAAAAAGAAAGCAAACAGTAATTACAAATTTTGATAAGTACTATCATGGAAACAGTGGTGAGATGAGATAGAGGAGTTTGGCAGGAGGGGGAGAGATGGAGAGCTACATGAGGTCAAGTGAACAGAGGTAGCGTCTCTGAGACATGAGAGATGATAAAATGCTAGCTATGTGGAGAAGTACAGAGAAGATCATGAAGTTAGAGGGAACAGAAAGTGAGAAAACCAAGATGCAGGAGGAACAGGATGTGTTATGACAGAGAGCCAGTTAGCAGGAGCACAGTACTGTAACTAAGGGAAAGAGCAGGGGAGATGAGTCTGCAGAACTAGACAGTAGCCAGAGAGCATTCAAGCCAAGGACTTGGGATTTTATTCTAAGCGTAACAAGAAGTTACAGAATAGCTTTGAGTAGGGGAATGACATAACCTGATCTCCAATTTAAAAATCACTCATACTGCTGATCGTTAGGAATTGTGCAAGAGTAGTAGCTAAGAGACCGTCTGGCAAACCAGTGAGTGCTATCAGGGGTCTACAAGAAAGTGCAAACGTTAACGCAGTAACCCCTAGGATTAAGAATGCAAATCTCACAGACTCCGATGGTAGCTAAGTATTCATGGGGATTTAAATGTCTGCTCATGCCATGAGTTTATTAATATTTTTATTAGTGCTCTGATTGAATATATTTGAGTAATCTTACTCTAATCCTTCTTTCCCCATCCCGTATTATTTTTCATAATTTGTAGAATTTGAAGTTTTTCGGGAATATATATCATTTTAAAACAGGAATATGTGCATGTACATTACTGTTATTATTACTATACCAGAAACACTTGTAATTCTTTCATTCTTGCCTTGGTTACATGAAAGCATAACCTGTCGTAAGGAAAATATTAAAAATAATTGCGTGGGGGGGGACAACATATTTTGCAAATAAGTACTTTATAAGATCATACAAAGAAAGACAAAATGTTTCAAAAATGACTTATTGAACAGAAATATGTATTCAAAGTACTCCACCATAATCATATCCTGTGGCCCATAGCCAACCTCTAGTTTCTGAATTTGTGTGTATA
>CAUYRT010097167.1:0-24003 GCA_963574885.1 Lepilemur ruficaudatus
TGATAACATCTTTTTTTTTTTTGAGACAGAGTCTCATTCTGTTTGCCCAGGCTAGAGTGCCGTGGCATCAGCCTAGCTCACAGCAACCTCAAACTCCTGGGCTCAAGCGATCCTCCTGCCTCAGCCTCCCGAGTAGCTGGGACTACAGGCATGTGCCACCATGCCGGGCTAATTTTTTATGTATATATTTTTAGTTGTCCAGCTAATTTTTTTACTTTTTTTTTTAGTAGAGATGGGGGTCTTGCTCTTGCTCAGGATGGTCTCGAACTCCTGAGCTCAAACCATCCTCCCACCTCGGAGAGTGCTAGGAAATAACATCTCTTAAGTCTCTCTTGTTTTGTTACCTTTCCTTCTCTGTTTTCATTTCTTTGCAATTTATTTGTTGAAGAAACAGATTCCTTTGTCCTATATAGGCTCTACAGAGTTCTCTGTAGTCTAGATTTTGCTGATCAATGTATAAAAACATTATCATCGCCCCACAAGGCATTTGTTTCTGTGGAGACTTACTGGTTTCAGACCTGTTTTTAATGCCAGGTTCTGAGTTTGGGGACTGTAAATCATCTAGGTGGTATGATTTAGGACTCCGTGCCCACATGTATCCTGGGCTGGAGGTTTCAGGTTTTTATGGGAGACTTTTGACTAAGGTTGTAGGGGATGTTAGATTTTCTTACTCCTGGCTTTAAGTGGGGTAGGTAATCTTTAGGTCTCTTTGTTTATAGGATATGCTGCCTGGACTCCTTTCTGGTCTTTGCTACTCTAACTTGAAACCATTCAGTGGTATGAATTATTCTGTTTTTCTTTCTTCCCAGCTGTTTTTGAGTTTGTATTTTCTTAATTTTGGACAGTGTGAAATTTCAACTCTTGGCTTCAGATTTGACTGTTTATCCAAAAGTTATTTTGTGATTTTATATCCAGCATTTCTCTGTGTTTGAAAAGGGCTGGAAGGTTTGCATCTGTGTGAGTGCTGTCTGCCATGTTGCGTTAGAAGTTTTACTCCATTCCTCTGCAAAACTCAACTGAAGTTCTTCCTTGGAGTGGGTGTTTTGTGTTCCTAAAGCATTCTGCCTGCCTTCATTGTATAATCTGTGAACATTAATTGTTTTTCTATTCTAATAGGTTCTATTTTTTTTTTTTTTCAAGACAGAGTCTCGCTCTGTCTCCCTGGGTAGAATGCAGTGGTGTCATCATAGCTCACTGCAACCTCAGACTCCTAGGCTCTGGAATCCTCTTGCCTCAGCCTCCCAAGTAGCTGGGACTAGAAGTGCTCACCACAACACCTGGCTAATTTTTTCTATATTTAGTGGAGAGGGAGTCCCACTCTTACTCAGGCTGGTCTTGAACTCCTGAGTTCAAGCGATCCTCCCTTCACAGCCTCCCAGGGTGCTAGGATTATAGGTATGAGCCACCAAGCCCGGTGGGAGGGCTCTAAATTTAGCCAAGGCTCTAAATTTTTTGAAATCAGAGAACAATTCTTACTGACTTTGTATTCCTGTGAGGACTGTGGTCCACAAAATCAAGCACAGTGCCTTACACAAATGTTCATGATATTTATTAAGTTAATAAAAACAAATAATAAATAGAATGTTCCCAGTTGTAATATTCTTGCCTTTGATGTGAAAATCACAAAGACATACAGTAAGCTAAGAGTTTCATGTAATGAATATGCCAGAGTACTTGGTAAAAGATCAGATGTTAAAATAAGAAACACTTATTTTTTGTGTGGAAATTTAAGTAGCTATCTTCAGAATTTGTTCTTTTTCCCCCCATTTTTGTCATCTTCTCACAAGTAAAAATTTAACATATCTATTCCACTAGGTGCTGGTACTTTATTGTTCCTCAAGACTCTAGCTTATTAAGTTTGCACTCAAATTTGTTCTTGCAGTTTATTTCATAAGCTTGTTCTATACAGAGTATTATAAAGACAGGACATGAGACTGCCTACTAAATCTTTTTCCTTAAGGTGGTTACAGTCCGACTGGGGAGACAGTGGTAACTGTGTGAAATTGGGGTTTTTCCCTAAGTGTGAAATTCACCAACCAGATGAATTTGGACAGTGTCAGTAAATAAAAATATAGTAATACTAAGTCATTGATTTTGTAATTATAAACTCCGAAGTAGAGACTTTTTCTTGAATTTTTTTGTTTCTTCTGAGGTTCTGAGTTCCGTCCAAAGTAGGTAACTACCAATTTGGATTTTTCATTCAGAAAATATTGAAGTATACGTAGTGCCAGGCACTGTGCTAGGTATTGGGGATATTGGAGTGATTATGGTCACCTCATATAGTATAAAGTGTAATGGAATGACATATTTAACAAATGACCTTTTACGTGAATGCATATGTGTGTGCATGCCTTGATGTCACTATGGAGAAGGAAAAATACAGTGTGTCATGGGAAGTCTAACAGGAAACAGAATTTTTTTTTTTTTTTGAGACAGTCTTCCTCTGTTGTCCAGGCTAGAGTACAGTGGCATCATTATAGCACACTGCAACCTCAAAGTCCTGGGTTCAAGCCATCCTCTTGCCTCAGCCTCCCAAGTAGCTGTGACTACAGGCATGCACTACCATGCCTGGCTAATTTTTTATTTTTTGTAGAGATAAGGTTTCACTATTGCCCAGACTGGTCTCCAACTCCTGGCCTCCAGCAGTCCTCCCTCCTCAACCTCCCAAAGTCCTGGGGTTATAGGCATGAGCTACCATGCCCAGCCAAGAAACAGAATTTAGACTAGGGAGTCAGGGAAGGTCTCAGTGAAGAAGTGACCTAGCCATTGAGACGATTTGGATGAGTTACGAATAAACCAGGCAAAGAATCAAGTTGCAGTTCTTCATGTGGAGGCACAGCATATGCGTGCAAAAGTCAAGAGCTAAGAAAGCTACGGTGGCAGGAATGTAAGAGACTGGGAGAAAGAACACTAAAAGGTGAGGTCAGAAAGATAGACAGGGATCAGATGACTTTTAGGAACTCAGAGGTCACATTAAAGATTTTGGATTATGTTTTAAGTGTATTGGGGGTGCCATGAATGGTTTTAAACAAGGGAATGGTATGATATTATTCACTTTTTTTTTGAGACAGCGTCTCACTCTGTTGCCTGGGCTAGAGTGCCGTGGCCTCAGCCTAGCTCATAGCAACCTCAAATTCCTGGGCTCAAGCGATCCTCCTGCCTCAGCCTCCCAAGTAGCTGGGACACCATGCCCGGTTTTTTTTTTTTGAGACAGCGTCTCACTCTGTTGCCCTGAGTAAAGTGCGGTGGCATCAGCCTAGCTCACAGCAACCTCAAACTCCTGGGCTTAAGCAATCCTCCTGCCTCAGCCTCCCGAGTAGCTGGGACTACAGGCATGCACCACTATGCCTGGCTAATTTTTTCTATATATTTTTAGTTGGCCAATAATTTCTTTCTATTTTTAGTAGAGATGGGGTCTCGCTCTTGCTCAGGCTGGTTTCAAACTCCTGACCTTGAGCGATCCTCCTGCCTCGGCCTCCCAGAGTGCTAGGATTACAGGCATGAGCCACCGTGCCCGGCCATTATTCACTTTTTAAAAAGATCATTCTGGTTACTGTGTAGACAATTGATTAGAGGTAGGCCAGAGTGGTGATGGAAAGGCCAGTTCTACCAAACCTTGGCAGTAATCTAGGTGAACGATTTGATATGTAAATCCAATACCATATATTTAAACGTTTTATTGGCTGTCATTTTAGACTTTTACATGTATGCATATATAATGTAGATACACAATTTAAAAACAAAAGTGGAATTATATAACTCGAACTTTTCAGGATCTTGTTCACTTGTATCATGGTTTTTTTTCCTTTATAACAACGTTTTTCATTTCTGAAGTTTTTGCTATTTAATAACTCACTAAGATAGAATTTCAAACATGAGTGAGATACACAAGTTTCATTGTGTCTGTATGTATACACATTAGTGTGACTTTTCATAGTTATTCTCAGTTTTAGACCCAATTTCCTTTATGTCTTTTTCTAAACCTTTCTAAATTTTTGTTGTTGGAAATAAAACTACATTCTCTTATAGCCTGTGGTAATTTTGAATTGACTTGGAAAGCAGCCATGCCAGTTTTGAATCCCTTGGGTTAAGGAAGGCTTTCATACCCATCTTTATCCCCCAGAGAGTTCTCTGGCTTTTGGGCTGTCTTACACTGTAAAACACTTTTTTATACTATTTTTATTTTATTCTCTGAAAGCCCTTGTTTCTAAAAACATCACAAGGCCATTCGTCTTTTTGTTAGACTCCTTTGTGTATTAAAGATATTAACTCTTACACATGTATGCTACTAATATTTTATTTAGCTTTATTGTACAGCATTTTTTATTTTTGTGTATTTTACATTCATGGACATTTTAGGTTTTAATGTAGTCATCTCTTGCTTTATGATTTTTAGCTTGATAAGATGCTTAGAAGGACGATGTTACCCAGTAGTTTTTTGTACTGCAATGATTTAATTTTTTAACACTTTTAAAACTTTGATAAGTCTGGAATTTATTAATATTTTTGTTACATAATTTATCAGGTAGACATCCTTGTTTCTCTATTTTTACGTGCTCTTTATTAACTAATTTTTTGTTTCCTCAGTGATTTAAATTTTTTTGTCATTTGTTAATTTTTACATACAGTAAGGTCTGTTTTTGAACTTTGCATTTTGTCTATATTCATACCTATATAATATTTTAATTATATTTTTATTTCCTTTCTATATCTGGTGGGAAGTAATTTGCCTACTTCTAGAAATAAGCTTGTTTTTCTTTATTTTCTTTAAGGTACCAACTGCTAAAAGTGGTGATAGAGCCCTTTAATAGCCTCATTATTCTGTGGATACAGAGTGTAAACACTGTAATAATGAACTAAAATAATTAAAATTTTGAAAATTTCATAAGAATAATTAGCATAACCCTAAAACATCAGTTTTCTCTCCTAAGCTCCGTTTCATAAGATGTATGAATCTGTGAAGGGATTAATATTTAAATCTCTTATTTCTATTAAAAGGTTTTAAATTGTCCATTTTATGCTTTTTTGTATTTCCTGTTATATTATCTTCAAGAAGCAGTACAGTGAAGTTGTTAAGAACATGGATATAGGGATATAGACTGCCTGGGGCCAGATTCCTGCTTTGTCACTTCCTAATTGTATTAGTTTGAACAGATTATTTAACTCTATATGCCTCAGTTTCCTCATCTGTAAAAGGATAGAATGAATTATTTATGAAAAGTACTAGAACAGTTCCTGGCACATATAAGATTTCTGTAAGGACTACATGCTATTTTTATTCCAGATTGGTATCCCAAAACACCTTTACTTCAAGAAATGTGTTAATTTGCCTTTGTTGGATTTGGATAAACTTGGTAAGGATGAATTGAAACAATTAAATCGTTACCCTCTCCCCACAATTTAAATGTGAGCCCATTTTTAACTAGAAAAACTAAACAGCTGAATATAAAAAAATGCCAGTATTTGTTAATAAGGCATATTTTTAAACTATAAAGCAGCAACTTTTCTAAATTCCATTTTCAAATCCATTTAGTAGGATACACCAATTTTTAGTCATTAAA
This sequence comes from Lepilemur ruficaudatus, assembly GCA_963574885.1. Lineage (NCBI taxonomy): Eukaryota > Metazoa > Chordata > Mammalia > Primates > Lepilemuridae > Lepilemur > Lepilemur ruficaudatus. The sequence continues at coordinate 5,562 of CAUYRT010097167.1, forward strand.
GGGATACTGTGAGTTGTAGAACATATAAAATTTGTTTTTATTTGACTAGTGAGTATAGGAAAGTAGTTGTATAACTTGTTTTTGATTCTTCTACTTATAAAAGAAATTCTGAGCAGGGCGTGGTGGCTCTCTCTTATAGTCCCAGCTGAGGCAGGAGGATTGCTTGAGCCCAGGAATTCAAGACCAGCCTGGGTGACAGAGTGAGAAAGCATCTCTTAAAGAAATTCTAAGCCTTAAGTTTGATAATGATGAGTCTGTCATTTTGGTAAGAAGCTAGTGTTTTTTTGTTTGTTTGTTTTTGAGCCGCCACCCCTGGCGCTAAGATTTTTATCTTAGTATTTTTGGAGTGTGTATTTCTTTTCATAACTGTTCTTCTGTCTCAAATAAGAAATTTATCACATTAAGCCCACAAATAGGAACTTGGGTAATAAATTCTCCGCTTTGTTTTCCTTGAGTTATTCTGCATTGATTAATAGGTCAAGTAAACATGACAATAATCAATAATAGTGAATTTTACTGTATATATTCCCAGAACTACTTACTTTTCTGTAGCAGAAAATAGTCATCTCCAAAAATAGTAAATGTTTCCTTATGAAGGTTTTAATGTTAGTATGAATATTCACCTATTATGATGATAGCATTTATGCCTCTCCCCTTCCTCATCATGTGGTAGTCCCGGTCTCCTCTCCCCTCCAGCAGCTATGGATTTTTTGCAGCAGTCTTTATGGCTTTGCATTAGTATATGTACCTAATTTGACTTGGCCTCCAGTGTGACTAATGATTTATGCCCAAGAATGTGCTGAGTTTTTAGTATGTTTTCTGCACAAAGTAAAGTTAACTGCCCCTTTTGGAGAATGAACTCTAGACCTAGTTCTTTTTCTAAAACCTGTATTTTCTTCAACTGAGCTAAGTGTTAAGTGCCTGTAATATAAAGTGAACTAATATAACAAAATTCTTGCCTTCTAAGGCACTGTATTATTTATATAGCATATGTAAATTCAAAAGCATTTGGTGAAATTAAGGCTGAGGGGGAAGGGCAATAGTATTTGTCTCTTTTTAACCATGTGCACATACTGTTTTAGATAAACATTTTAACACATTTCTTAAAATGATATTTTAAATAGCAGTTCTAAAAAGTCGGAGTGTATAAATGATTATGACTTGATTAGAAATCCTGCCATTCTAGATTGCTATAGACATGCTCCTCAGTTAATATGTTTGTGAAGTGTCGTGCCCAGAACTGAACTTGATTCTTGAGATGGTCTGAAGAGCCCCTAGTGGAGCATATTGACCAGCTCTGTTTTCTGGACATTATCTGTTCTGTTATTTTGATAATTTTACATTAAGTATCTGGTTTTGTTTAAGGAAAAAAGTAAACCGTTTTATGTTTCTTGGATGTAACAGTTTTTATGTTTAATAAATATATAATCATGTACTTTTTTTTTTTTTTTTTTTGAGACAGAGTCTTGCTCTGTTGCCCAGGCTAGAGTGAGTGCTGTGGTGTCAGCCTAGCTCACAGCAACCTCAAACTCCTGGGCTCAAGGGACCCTTCTGCCTCAGCCTCCGGAGTAGCTGGGACTACAGGCATGCGCCACCATGCCCAGCTAATTTTTTTCTATATGTTTTTAGTTGGCCAATTAATTTCTTTCTATTTTTAGTAGAGACGGGGTCTCGCTCTTGCTCAGCTCAGGCTGGTTTTGAACTCCTGGCCTTGAGCGATCAACCCGCCTGGGCCTCCCAGAGTGCTAGGATTGCAGGCGTGAGCCACCGCGCCCAGCCCTGTTCTTAGTTTCTTGACAAATATTAATGCTTAGCAATTATATACAACCATTCAAATGTTTTTATATGAATTATAGAAATTTGTGTTACATTTCTCTTATCATGAGAGTCTTTCCTGATATTAGTGTGTAATGATATCGTTTTTTATTTCAGCTTTACCAACAAGGACGCTTATGTCAACTGGGAAGTGAATTTTGTGAATTGGAAGTTTTTGCTAAAGTATTGAGAGCTTTGGATAAAAGGTAAATTCTTTTTTTAAAAATGGTGGTAAAATATATGTAACATAAAATTTACCATTTTAACCATTTTTAAGTGTACAATTCAATGGCATTAAGTAGTACATTCACATTGTTGTGCAATCATCAAGACGATCCATTTGCAGAACTTGTTCATCATCCGCCTAAAAATTCTGTATCCATTAAATAATAACTACTCTTTCCTTCCTCCCCTTATCCTCTAGCAACCACCATTGTACTTTCTGTTTCTGTGAGTTTGACCACTCTGATACTCCATATAAGTGGAATTATAATGTTTGCCATTTTGTGTCTGTCTTATTTCACTCAGCATAGTGTTTTTAAGTTTTATTTATGTGGTAGCATGTGTCATATTTTTTCATTTCTTTTTAAGGCTGGATAATATCCCATTATATGCATATACCCCATTTGGTTTATCCATTCGTTTGTTTATGGATATTTGGGTTGTTTCCATCTCTTGGCTAGTATGAATAATACTTCTATGAACATGAGTGTACAAGTATCTCTTTGAGTTCCTGCTTTCAATAATTTTGGTTATGTACCCAGAAGTGGAATTGCTGGATCATATGGTAATTCTGTTTTAATTTTCATTTTAATTTTTTTTAAGAGATAGGATCTTGCTATGTTGTCCAAGTTGGCCTTGCACTCCTGGGCTCAAACAATCCTTCCTCATCCTCGTGAGTAGCTGGGACTACAGATGGGTACTGCCATGCCTGGCTATTATTTTTAATTTTTTTTAGGAACTACCATACTGTTTCCCATAAATTCATTTTTAGGTAACATTAATTTTTTAACCAATTCCTTGTGTGATATGGAAAGTACTTCATAAATATGATTATATTAGAAAACTTAGAATGGCTAAAATAATCTTACCTTTACATGTGTAGTGCCAATATAAATCTCTGAAATTATTTTATGGAGAAATTGTCTCAAATTGGCCTTTCTGTATATTTGGTTTTATTTTACTGTGTATTATGTTATTTTATTTACAGTTGTTACTAGAAGCCCAAAAGCTCTGATTTGCCTTTTTCTGGTCACTACTTCCCCTTCCCGGGGTAACCACTGTGTTCATTTTGCCTGTTTTAGAACTTAATATATGTATAGTCATACAATTTGTATGCTTTTGTTTCTGGCTTTCTTTTCCCCTCAATATTATGTTTATGAGAATCACCTATGTTGTATGCAATTATAGTTTGTTCATTCTCATTACTGTATATGTATAGTGTTTCATCATATGGACATGTCATCATTTATTCATTCTGTTATTGGTGGACATTTAGGCTATTACCAGCTTTTAGCTATTATAAATAGTGCTACTGTGAACATTTTTGTACATATCTTTTGGTGAACATATGTATACATAACTATTAGATATACACCTAGAAGTAGAATTTGAAAGCAATTTAAGATTTACAACTTGAGAAGTGCCCACCAGCATGATACAGAATAAGGTAAAAATATTGTCACAGTAATTGTACAGCTCAAACAACTAAGCTTGGTGACAAAGAAAAGAGAGTTTGTTCTGCCTCCCTCTATCCCCTTTGGAAAGTTAACACTCTGGCAGTTTAGCTTGCTTGCTTGCTTGCTTGCTTTCTTTCTTTCTTTCTTTATTTTTTTTTTTGAGACAGGGTCTCACTCTGTTGCCCAGGCTAGAGTGCCATGGCGTCAGCCTAACTCATAGCAACCTCAAGCAATCCTCTTGCCTCAGCCTCCCGAGTAGCTGGGACTACAGGCATGCACCACTGTGCCTGACTAATTTCCTGGCTAATTTTTTCTATATATTTTTAGTTGGCCAATTAATTTCCCTTTTTTTTTTTTTTTTTTTTTTGTGTGTGTGTGTGTAGAGATGGGGTCTCTCTCTTGCTCAGGCTGGTCTCGAACTCCTGAGCTCAAACTATCCACCTGCCTCGGCCTCCCGGAGTGCTAGGATTGCAGGCGTGAGCCACCGCACCCAGCCAGTTTAGCTTTTTGAGTTCATGAAACGGGGACTGAATTCATCTTCCTCATTGTAGGTGTTGTCATGTAGTAGGAGCCACAAAGGGATGATCTGACTTTTGATTGTACTTACTGTTTTATTTAGTATTTGCCCCTCAATTTGCCTTAACTGCCATTTCTTTTTCGTAACCCACATTTCTAGGAAAATAAGAATATAGTTTCACAAAATACTGCTGTTCTATAATAATAGTGCAAAGTTGTTTTATTTGTTCAACAAATTAGCTAAGTCAATACTTGTCACATGCCTAGTACGTGCAGGTACTGTTCCAGATGGTAGAGTTACAGCAGTGAATAAGATCTACAGGGCCCTTTCTCATGGAGTTTGTATTTTAGAGAGTGATGATAAAACAATAAACAAGTAAATAAATAGCAGGATTTCAGCATCCAAGGATAACTTTGAATCAAAATGTGGCCTCTGTCCTATGATTACAGAAAAACTTCTTGGTTGATTAAGTAAAATTAGGCTGTAAAAAAAATAATAAATGAGAACTTAATTTTGGTAAAAAAAGACTATAGAAAGGCTTTAGAAAACATTCCTTAAGGAAAGGTCAGCTTTCTGGGATTTGAATTTCTCTGTGTAGTTCCCAACATGGCTGTTGTAAAGATTTAGTGGAATACCTCTTTTTCATCTCTTAGGTTATCTTTCACCAAGTCCAAATCTCTTGGTAAGTGTTTTATATGTTTGTGAAACCAAAAGCATGTAATTTGACCCTTTTTCCCTTTATTCAAAGCAGTTACAATTTTGTTCTTTCAAGATTTTTTTATTGCGATGTAATTCACATACCGTAAAATTCACCATTTTAAATTGTACCATTCAGTTATTCACAAAGTTTTACAGCCATCACCACTGTCTAATTGTAGAACATTTTTTCACCTCAAAAAGAAACCGTTAATAGTCACTCTCTATTTCTTCTTACCCTCAGTCTCTGGCTGACCATTAATCTATTTTCTATTTCTATGGAATTGCCTGTTCTAGATATTTCATATAAATGGAATCATTCAATATATGGTCTTTTGTGACTGACTCTCTCACTTAGCATAATGTTTTCAAGGCTCATTCATGTTATTACTTGAATAATTTTCCTTTATAATATTGCGTTTTGTTTATCCAGTCACCTATTGATGAACATTTGGGTTGTTTCCACCTTTTGGCTATTATGAATAATGCTGTTATGAACATTCTTGGTCAAGATTTTATATGTAGACATATTCTTAGTTCTCTTGGGTATATACCTAGTATGTATACGTATGATAACCCTATGTTTAACTTTTTGGGGATCTGTTAACTCTTTTCACAGGAGCTGCACCATTTTACATTCCCACCACTAGTGTATGAGGGTTCTAATTTAGCCACATCTTGCCAACACTTAAAAACAAATATTTCTGGACATGGTGGCTCATGCCTATAATCCCATCACTTTGGGAGACCAAGGGAGATCACCTGAGGCCAGGAGTTCAAGACCAGCCTGGGCAACATAGTGAAAAATTTAAAAAATTGACTGGGAGCAGTGGCTCACGCCTGTAATCCTAGTACTCTGGGAGGCTGAGGCAGGCAGATCATTTGAGCTAGGAGTTTGAGACCACCTGAGCAAGAGCGAGACCCCATGTCTACTAAAAATACAAAGAAGTTAGCCATACAACTAAAAATACATAGAAAAATTAGCTAGACATGGTGGGGCATCCCTGTAGTCCCAGCTACTTGAGAGACTGAGGCAGAAGGATCGCTTCAGCCCAGGAGTTTGAGGTTGCCGTGAGCTAGGCTGATGCCACGGCATTCTAGCCCGGGCATTCTAGCCCGGGCAACCGAGTGAGACTCTGTCTCAAAAAAAAAAAAATAAAAATAATTAGCTGGGCATGGTGGTGTGCACCTATTGTCCTAGCTACTTCGGAGGCTGAGGCAGGAGGATTGCTTGAGCTCCGGAGTTTGAGACTACAGTAAACTATGATGATGCCACTGCACTCTCCACCTTGGGAGACAAAGTGAGAGCTTATCTCTAAAAAATTTTTTTGAAAATTATTAATAGCCATTCTTTTGACTGTAAAGTGATATCTCATTGTGATTTTTGGTTTGCATTTCCCCTATCACTAATGATGTTGAGCATCTTAATTTGTGTTTATTGTCCGTTTGTATATCTTTTTCTGAGAAATGTCTGTTCAAATCCATTGCCTATTTTTAATTGGGTTATTTGTGTTTTTATTTTTGAGTTGTAATATGTTTTTAAAGCTGATTTTAGAAGTTAGCCTGATCCTTCATTGCCGTAAAGATATTAGGCTGAATTTTGAGTTATAGCCTTATAATTCATAAGGTAAAACACTTTTTAACTTATTTCATCCTGGAAAATAATAATGTTGTGGTTTAAAAGAGAAGCAGCTAGTGCCTTCTAGTAGGACAAAAGTAAGTTACCTCTATAAAATAAGCCTTTTTCTTCTCTTTCAGACATTTGCTTCATCATTGTTTTCAGGCTTTGATGGATCATGGTGTTAAAGTTGCTTCTGTCTTGGCCTACTCATTCAGTAGACGGTGCTCTTATATCGCAGAATCAGATGCTGCAGTAAAGGAAAAAGCCATTCAGGTTGGCTTTGTTTTAGGTAAGTAATGATAAAATAGAGGAGTATTTTGTTCTGTGATAGACTCAGAATTAAACCTGCTGACAATAAAGGATTTCCCCAGGACTTTACCCAAAGTCTATGTAAAGAGGTTATGAGGAGGTTATGGGAAGAATGTCAGAAGAACTACTTGTCATTTATTGAACATTAGTTCTGTGCCAAGCACGACACTAGACATTTAAATGGTATCTTTCTAAATCCTCGTGACATTCCAATGAAGTGATGGTATTAATACCACTTTACATATGAGGAAACAGAAAAGTTGAATAACTGGCTCAAGTCACATAGCTGGTAGTGGAGCTAAGTTTAGAATCCTGTGTCTGTATGATTCCAAAGCACATGTCTTTCTACCATGTCATGCTGCTGCCACCAGCCTCTTTCACCTGCTTACTGTAGGCTGTAGCATGGGACATAATCGTTTTGGGGCATCAGTTTTCCCATCTCTAAAATGAGGGTTATTGTATTTCTTCATGGGGATATTATGAGGGTAGTGAAAACGAACATAAAAGCAGTCAGAGAAAGTTTTGTATGCTATACATATAGAAAAATGTATTTTCTGTACATACAGAAAAATATCGTTTAGTGTTTGTATAACATTTTTATGTTTTCAGAAATCTATATAGGTATGTTTCAGACAACTGTTTACAAAGTTACTGCTACCTTTTTTAAGTTTTTTTTTAATGATTGCAGATTGACAGGTAGTTGCAAAAGAATACCCAGAGTTCTTTGAACCATTTCCCCAGCTTCCTCCAGTGATGACATATTATATAACTGTAGGACAATATCAAAATCGGGAAATTGACATTGATATTATAGTGTCAACTAGACTATATTTAGTTTTTACCAGTTTTCACATGCACTCATTTTGTGTGTGTTTCTGTGCAATTGATTGCATGTAAAGAATTATATAACCACCGTCACTATCAGGATACGGTACTCTTCTGTCTCCACAGACTTTTGTTTTTAACTTCCCACATTAATGTGTGCATGCACATGTTTTTTCTCTCTGTCTCACATGCATATACAAATTTTCACAACCATTTCCTTCAGTCTTAGAATAATTCTTTGTAGTGGTCAAAGACAACTTGCTGGAGGAACTTTGGAGCTTTCTTTTTCTTTTCTCTCCCTCCCTCCTTCCCTCCCTCTCCCTCCCCCCTTCCCTCCCTCTCCCTCCTCCCTTCCCTCCCTCTCCTCTCTTTCTCCTTCTCTTCTCTTCTCTCCTCTTCTCTTCTCTCTTTCTTTTCTTTCTTCCTTTTTTCTTTCATTTTTAGAAATGGGGTCTTGCTCTGTTGCCCAGGCTAAGAGTGCAGTGGTGTGATCATAACTCACTGGAGCCTGGAACACCTGGGCTCAAACGATCCTCCCACCTCAGCTTCCCAAGTATCTAGGACTACAGGCATGCACCAACATGCCCAGCTAATTTTTTCTTATTTTTTTTGTAGAGACAGGTTCTCACTATGTTGCCCAGGCTGGTCTCAAATACCTGGCCTCAAGCAATCCTCCTCCCTTGGCCTCCCAGAGTGCTGGGATTACAAGCATGAGCTACCGTACTCAGTCCAGAATATTCTTTTCTGAAAAGAGCCTTCAACATTGATCTTTTAATAGTCTCATGGAATGTCAGTTTTGACAAAGAATTGACAAAAGAATGTAACAATGGACTGTTTGTGATCTTGGCAAATGTTAATAATGACATCCCTGTACTTACAAGTGGTCATGTAAAAATCTGTGTGTGAGAAATTTAGGATCAAAGAAGGTGAAAGAGACAGGAAGGTTCATTGAGGTCCGCTGTCATCTCCACATATGCTTATACCAATTTGGCTGTTGTAATGAGCCAGATAGATATCTCAGAGAGAGAACCAAGTCCTAGCAAACTCGTATTATCAGTTTTAATCCTAAAATTATCCAGAGAGTAAATAATTATTACACCAGAAATGTACTGTGATAGAGATAATTTTTTAAAATAACAGCCTTATTGAGATACAATTCACAGTTCTTCCGTGGAAAATATACAATGCAGTGGTTTTTAGTACATTCACAGAGTTGTGCAAACATTACCACAGTAAGTTTTAGAATATTGTCACCACTTCAAAAAGAAAGCCATACCAGGCCGGGTGCATATAGCTCATGCCTGTAATCCTAGCACTCTGTGAGGCCAAAGTGGGAGGATCCATTGAGGTCAGGAGTTTAAGACCACCCTGAGCAACAGCGAGACCCCTTCTCTACTTAAAAAAAAAAAAAAATAGAAAAATTAGCTGGATGTCATGGTGCGCACCTGTAGTCCCAGCTACTTGAAAGGCTAGGACAGGAGGATTGCTTGAGCCCAGGAGTTTGAGGTTGCTGTGAGGTAGGCTGATGCCACAGCACTCTAGCCTGGGGTAACAGAGCGAGACTTTGTCTCAGAAAAAAGAAAAGAAAACCGTACCTATTAGCAGTCATTCCTCATTTCACTCCAATCCCAGGCAACCATCAGTTTACTTTCTGTCTGTATAGATTTGCCTATTTTGGACATTTTATATAAATGGACTCATAAAATATATGGCCTTTGTGACTGGCTGTTTACCATAATATTTTCAAAGTCCAAACATGTTGCAGAGATAGAATTTATTAAGAGAGTGTGTGTGTTTCAGTGTCTCACTCTGTTGCTCAGGATAGAATGCCATGGCGCCAGCCTAGCTCACAGCAACCTCAAACTCTTGGGCTCAAGTGATCCTCCTGCCTCAGCCTCCCGAATACCTGGGACTACAGGCATGCGCCTGGCTAATTTATATATATATATAATTTTTTTTTTTTTAGTTGTCGAGCTTATTTCTTTCTTTTTTTTTATTAGATACAGTGGTCTCAAAATCCTGAGCTCAAACGATCCTCCTGCCTCGGCCTCCCAGAGTGCTAGGATTATAGGTGTGAACCACCACGCCGGGCCTATATGTAGCTTTAATTAAACATAAAACATGGGTCTGTGCAAAATATATTTTATTGACTCAGACGTTATTGACATCCTTAAGACACACCATATTTTCTGTGTACCAAAAAGAAGGTGGGCTCCCACCTCCCATATCCAAAAGAAAATGCTGCAGATTATTGTAATACATCATCAGTTTTATGATGTATTCTAATTTTAGAGGTTTTAAGATGTGCAAAAAATGCATGTTTTAGGATAGAAAGAAATACAGAATGTCACTTTGTGTTTTTTGGTTATCGTAACTAATCCTCAGTAACACTAAGAAAGTGTTCCTCATAATAGCTAATGTAGTATAGTAACTACAGACTTAGCCTCTGAAGTCAGATTATATGGATTCAAATCTTTCCATTTTCTAGCTTGTAAGCTTTGGATTCTCTGGCCTCAAGGTTTTCATCTAATAAATTGAAGCAGTAATTGCATTTACGTAGAAGATGTTTTCTGAAAGTTAAATGAGTGAATTCATGCAGAGTGGTTACTACAATACAAAGTGGTCATACAGTGTAGTAAAATGCATTAAAGGTTAGTCATTTTAGGAGCCAAGATCCTCAGACAGTATTCGGAAGAAATGATGTCAAGACAGCAATTTAATTTCTTGCTAAAAAATAAGATGAACAAGCATCACCATCTTTTTTATCTGTGTATCCTCAATGATGTGCTGCTATACTAAGAAGATTGTTTATTCAGATTTCTTTACCTTCTTTGGGATTGAGTATTGGGAAATTGAAAAGTTATGTGTATACCGCAAGATGAAAATAATAGAATAATTAGAATTTAGTGGATCGTTCGTTAGCTGGAAAACATCAAGTCTTAGGCCATGGAGTATTCTTAGAGAGTTAAAACTCTTAACTCCTTATTCAAAGTCTCAACTTAGATCCTAATCCTCCTAGTTCAAAACTTCACAGTTAATATCTTTGTTTTAGACTAGCCACAGGACTTTAATATTATGGGTTTGTTTTAGTTTAGATAATATTCGCTGTAGGCATGTCTTTGTAGCTTTCAGGCAATTTATTAAAGTATCTAAAATTACTGATTTTTCTTGTTCTTTAGGTGGCTTTCTTTCAGATGCAGGCTGGTACAGTGATGCTGAGAAAGTTTTTCTTTCCTGCCTTCAGTTGTGTACCCTACATGATGAGATGCTTCATTGGTTTCGTGCAGTAGAGTGTTGTGTGAGGTGAGTTGGAACATATCCTACAATTATGTGCTGTAATGGTACTTGGTGGCTTTTATAGTTTTAGCTCCTCAAAGTATACACCAACATTTGAATAAATCTCTGTGATGATATGGGCTCCCACCTCCCATATCCAAAATATAGTTAACCTGCTGTAGACAGCTTAGCTTAGATTTGAGTATTATGAAACAAGATGTATTTCTTTTTTTTCTTTTTTCTTTTTTTTTTGAGACAGAGTCTCACTGTGTTGCCTGGGCTAGAGTGCCGTGGCGTAAGCCTAGCTCACAGCAACCTCAAACTCCTGGGCTCAAGCAATCTTTCTGCCTCAGCCTCCCAAGTAGCTGGAACTACAGGCATGCACCACCATGCCTGGCTTATTTTTTCTATATATTTTTAGTTGGCCAATTAATTTCTTTCTATTTTTTAGTAGAGATGGGGTCTCACTCTTGCTCAGGCTGGTTTGGAACTCCTGACCTTGAGCAATCCTCCCGCCTCTGCCTCCCAGAGTGCTAGGATTACAGGCATGAGGCACTGCGCCTGGCCAAGATGTATTTCTTATATATCTTTTTGCTTTGTCACAGAGCTTGTTTATTCATTCAACAAATATTTATTGACTACTTGTTATGTATTAGGAACTGTGATAGGCACTGGAAGCTAGGAAACTCCAGAAATGTACTTTTTTCTTGGATGCTACTTTGTTACCCCTGCTTTATTTACATTTCTATAATCATGCATAACAAGATCAGTATTTTACTTATAAATAACTTTTTTTTTCGAAGATACAGTGAATTTTTTTTTACGGATATACTTCAAGGCAAGCAAATTTAGAAGTAACTCTGCTTTTATTATCCTTTTTTCTGTATATGTAACATTTAGAATTAGCTAGTTAGGTTTTCTCTGTCCCCCAATTTAATTTACATCTCTTAAAAAGAGTTTATAATATAAAACTAATGGAAATCAAAATAAAGTCAAAAATAAAACAATAGAAATTCTTTGTCCTAAGTTAACTGAAGTCCAATTTACTGCATTTATAGTCTTTTACTTTTAAAGAATTAAAGGGCATATTTCCAGGTATTTTAGAGATGAGTTAATTGAATCTGAACCCCTTCAGAGCTAGAATATGGATTCTTCTATTAAACCTTTGTTAATTTAAGTTAAAATTGAGTAAAGCTGTGTCTTTCCTCCTCCCCCCTTCCTTCCTCCGCCCTCCTCCATCCCCCATCACCCTCTCTGCCTCACACCCTCTCCTCCCCCTTGCCCTTTCCTCCTCTTGCTCTTTCTCTTTCCCTCCCTCTCTCCAGTTTGGATTTCAGTTGAATTTCAGTCTGTGGCTTTCATTGCCTTGTTTTATGTAGGGCTGTGTTAGAAAATCGTTCAAATCCTGGCTGGGCACGGTGGCTCGTGCCTGTAATCCCAGCACTTTGGGAGGCTGAGATGGGAGTTTGAGACCACCCTGGGCAACATAGCAAGACTGTCTGTACAAAAAATAAAAAACAAATTAGCCAGACATAGTAGTGTACCCTTGTAGTCCCAGCTACTCGGGAGGTTGAGGCAGGAGGATCTCTTGAGCCCAGGAGTTCAAGGCTGCAGTGAGCTATGGTCATGCCAGCCTGGGTGACAGAGCGAGACTCTGTCTCTCTTAAACAAAAAAACTGAAATCCTACCGTGTGGCAGGAAGATTGCTTGAAGCCAGGAATTCAAGAGCAGCCTGAGCAAGAGTGAGACCCCATCTCTACAAAAAGTAGAAAAATTAGTCAGGTGTGGTAGCGAGTGTACCTGTAAGTCCCAGCTACTTGGGAGGCAGGAGGATCACTTGGGCCCAAGAATTTGAGGTTGCAGTGAACTATGATGACACCACTGCACTCTTGCCTGGGTGACAGAGCAAGACTTTGTCTTGGAAAAAAAATCACTGAAATCCTGAAGGTAATTTTGTAATTTACAAACTTGATTATAAATAACATTTTTAAAGCTTATGATAATTCCCCACATACATTTTAGAAGTACCTGATAAACCATAGGAATATTTGTGTGCAGAAACTATAAAAGGATTGGTATTTGAGGCTATAATTTGTAGTACTGATAAAAATAATGTTTGTCTTCTTTCTTCTGCCAATTCTGTCTTTATACAAATAAGAGACTTGACTATCCCAAATGGGATTGGTTAACTATTTTTATGTTTATGAACTAGTTACTTTGGAACAGAAAAGTCATCTTGGATAATTTCATTATAGATCTTTTTTTTTTTCCTGAAACAGGGTCTTGATCTGTTGTCCAGGGTGGAGTGGAGCGCAGTGTCACTAAGGTAGTTCACTGCAGCCTCAATATCCTGGGCTCAAGCAATCCTCCCACCTCAGCCTTGCCAGTAGCTAGGACTACAGTCGCACACCACCACACCCGGCTAATTTTTTAATTTCTTACAGAGAGGGGGGACTCGCTGTGTTACTCAGGCTGGTCTTGAACTCCTGGCCTCGAGCAATCCTCCCACCTTGGCCTCCCAAAGTGCTAGGATTACAGGTGTGAACCATTATACCTGGCCATAGATTATTCTTTATAAAAGTCTTGACCAAATGATAAAGCACTTTCTTTTTGTATGTAATTTTTATTCATAGAGTCAGATTTATTTCACTCAGATGCATAATATTTCCTCTGTCTGTCTAATGTTAAGGCTCCTATATAAATTTTGCTTTAGCCTAACCAAAACGTTGAGTTTTTTCATACTAAAATTTGCTTGTATGCAACTCTATTTGTCAAATTCTTGATGATTACAAGTATATTTAATGTAACTTATATATAATTTTTTCATCTTAAACTTTGTTTTTAAAAAGATAAGTTTTTCTGACTTTGTTTTTTATTAAGACAAAAGGAAATTGGAGGTATTAATTGACTATGTGTTTTGCAGAACAGATACTAATGAAATCCTTTGACTAATCCCAGGGGCTTTGAGCCTGATGCAAGAGTAAGAGTATGTTTTTCAATTTAATATCACAAAGCCAATTTCTGATCTCGGGCTGGCATCAAGATATTGTAGAACAAATGTCAGAGAACCTTCTTGGCTTTTCTTAGCAGAAAGTAGTTAAACCTGGTACCATTTTTCAGACCTTTTGCATTCCTTGGGGACTCTGCATGTTTTCCTTTACTCATTTTCTATTTAATAGCCCTGTTTTTTTGCTTATACATCTCTGTTGCCAAAACAAATTCTGAAAACAGAGAAGACTCTGAAGAAGAAAATAAGTGTTATCTAATATATATATCTCAATAATATATTTCTGAATTGTGCATTTTTTGAAGTTGATTAACCTGTCCCCAACCCCTTTTTCCAACTTCTCTGGAGTTTATCAGTCCATGTGAGCATGGTTTGTTTGAGGTCAAGAGTTCCCTTGAGACCTCCAGAGGAGAAAGAGATTGCCTTTATGCTTCTGAGAGTGGGGCAGAGCAAACTTTTTATTTTAAATCATTTTCTACTTTTTATTATTTTTAAGACCATAGACATGTATTGCTTTGATAGTTCTTGTTTTTGTTTTTTTTTTAAGTGAAAAAAACTTTCTGAACTGGTGCGCATGTGCACGTATGTGTGTGTAAAAACTTGAATCTGGATTGAAAGAGAACCCTACCTAAGTCCTAGGCAGTTGAAGTTCCTGGAATACAAAGATACAGAGAAATTGAAAGCTAGAAGAAAATAGCAATGTCTCAATTATTGAGAGAAAATACTATATACCTCTTCAGTTTTTAGGGCAAAAGAAAGAATTTTCAAGTATACATATACCCAGTGTACCTCCCTGTACCTTATCTGAGGAAAATACTCGAGGAATTTCTCTAACCAAATAAAATTTCAGTAATAACAAATCTCAAAATAGGGAAAGATAGTATAGAAAAAGTAGTAATAAATATTATAATATATGTCTTAACATGCAAATGGAGTAGGAAGAGAATGAAGAACAAATTGGGACTCTGTAATAGATCTTTTTTTTTTTTGAAATAGAGTCTCGCTCTGTTGCCCAGGCTGGAGTGCCATAGTGTCAGCCTAGCTCAAACTTCCGGATTCAAGCAGTACTCCTGCCTCAGCCTTCCGAGTAGCTGGGACTACAGGTACACTCCACCACACCCAGCTAATTTTTTCTATTTTTAGTAGAAATGGAGTCTGCGGGGTCTCACTCTTGCTCAGGCTAGTCTTGAACTCCTGACCTCAAGTGATCCTCCTGCCTTGGCCTTCCAGAGTGCTAGGATTACAGGTGTGAGCCACCACACCCCACCCTCTTATACATCTTAAGTAAGGATCTTTTTCAACCCAGAGATGAAAGGGAAATTTTAGAAATAACTTTAAACAGAAATTCTCAGTTACCACATCTTAAATGTAAGATACGGTTGGATTTCTTTTTTCCTCCAAAGTCATCCCATAGTAAAGAGAGTTGTCTTACAAAGACTTTCATTTTTTGTGATGTTCTTTCAAGTCTGTAACAGGTTGAGTGTTCCAAATCCAAAATCTGAAACACTTCTATTCCCAGTCATTTTGGATAAGGGATATTGAACCTGTATTTTGAACAACAAAGTACTATTTAGGAAAGAAATGTTAACCTGAAACATCAGTCAGTGCTAATATCAGGAAGCTCATAGAGACTACCTGGCAGAATTTTCTTTTTAAGGAAGTAATGAAATTTAACAGATTTAGAATTATTCTGGAGGTCATTCCTTACAGTTGTAAGTGTTGGAAAGCTTTCTTTCTTTCTTTCTTTTCTTTTCTTTTTTTCTTTTTTTTGAGACAGAGTCTCACTCTGTTGCCCAGGCTAGATTGCCATGGCATCAGCCTAACTCATAGCAACCTCAAACTCCTGGGCTCAAGCGATCCTCCTGCCTCAGCCTCCCAAGTAGCTAGGACTACAGGCATGCGTCACCATGCCCAGCTAATTTTTTCTATATATTTTTAGTTGGCCAATTAATTTGTTTCTATTTTTAGTAGAGACGGGGGTCTCGCTCCTGCTCAGGCTGGTTTCGAACTCCTAACCTTGAGCGATCCACCCACCTCGGCCTCCTAGAGTGCTAGGATTACAAGTGTGAGCCACTGCGCCCGGCCCGGAAAGCTTTCTTAATGGGCTTTTTAAAGAGTGTTTTGAAGTGATAGAGTGAGTGGATCAGTGGTGGAGATCGTGGATATCTACTTGCCATAAGAGGAATGGAAAAGCCCAAGCTACAGGCCTAATGCTTTGCAAATGGTTGCTTGTAGCTTTGGATAAAATTTCTGGTGACATCATACACATACTCAAAAGTACTGATTTTCAAAGAAGTGAAAATGTTTTAGTCTGGGGCCGGACATGGTGGCTCACGCCTGTAATTCCAGCACTCTGGGAGGCCGAGATGGGAGGATCGCTCAAGGTCAGGAGTTTGAAACCAGCCTGAGCAAGAGCGAGACCCTGTCTCTACTAAAAATAGAAAGAAATTAATTGGCCAACTAAAAATATATATAGAAAAAATTAGCTGGGCATGGTGGCACATGCCTGTAGTCCCAGCTACTCGGGAGGCTGAGGCAGAAGGATCACTTGAGCCCAGGAGTTTGAGGTTGCTGTGAGCTGACGCCACGGCACTCTAGCCCAGGCAACAGAGTGAGACTCTGTGTCAAAAAAAAAAAAAAAATGTTTTACTCTGAAAAGCTGTTAGATGACTCAAGAAATAGCTGTGGTGATTATGAAGACAAATATTTGAGATGCATGGTGAATAATTTATAAAGTTCGGGCACGGTGGCTCACACCTGTAATCCTAGCACTTTGGGAGGCTGAGGTGGGAGGACTGCTTGAGACCAAGAGTTCAACACCAACTCGGGCAACACAGTGAGACCCCCATCTCTACAAAAATTAAAAAAAATTAGCCAAGTGTGGTGGCATACAGCAGTCATCTGAGGCAGGAGGATTGCTTGAGCCCTGGAGTTTGAGGCTGCAGCAAGCTAAAATCAAGCCACTGCACTCCAGCCTGTGCAAGAGAGTGAAACCTTGTCTCTTAAAAGAAAGAAAAGTTAAAAAAAAGTTGTTTTATATATTACGAGGAGGAAAAGCAATTTTCACAAATTTAATTTAGATTTTCAATATGTATAACACAAGATTTAAATATTATAAGCTTTTAAGTGTTATCATATATGTCCCTAAAACTTGGTATATATACAAGTTGGCAAAAATACTTTTAGATGGAAAATAGAGGCTCATCTCTTTATATTCAAGTTACTTTTTACTGGGCGTATATGATAGCCTAATTTTAAAATATACATTTGGGAGAATGGAGAAGTAAATGTGTTATAAAGATCGCTTCTTGGTGGGTGGAGTAGAAATAGGCATTGTTATTTAATGTTCAAACATTATTAGTGATAGAGATGGGTATATAATGATCTGTATAATGGAGAAGTGTGATAGAACTTCCATACTAGGGCTGTGGGAATAGGGATAAGAAGAATTGGAAACTTGACCAAGCTAGATATAAACAAAGAGAATAGAGGAAATAACTAAGTATGAGAAGTGAAAAATAGCCAATTAATGATAAATGAAAAATAAGATGAAAAGATTTGGCTGGGCATGGTGGCGCATGCCTATAGTCACAGCTATTTGGGAGGCTGAGGCAGGAGAATTACTTGAGCCCAGGAGTTTGAGGTTGCTGTGAGCTAGGCTGACACCACAGCACTCTAGCCTAGGCAACAGAGCAAGACTCTGTCTCCAAAAGAAAAAAAGAACTACGACTCAACAAATAACACAATTAAAAAATGGGACAGAGGGCTTGAATAGACATTTTTCCAAAGAAGATATATAAATGACTAATAAGCACATGAAAAGATGCTCAGTGTTATTAGTCATTAGGGAGATGCAAATCAAACGTAATGAGATGCCACTTCATACTTACTAGGATGGGTACAATTAAAAAAACAAAAACAATAGAAAGTAAGTATTGGCAAGGATGAGAAGAAATTGGAAACCTTTGTGTACTGTTGGTGGGAATGTAAAATACTGCAGCTGCTGTGGAAAGCAGTTTGGCAGTTTCTCAAAAAACTAAACATAAAATTATCATATGACCCAGCAATTTCACTCCAAGGTATATACCTGAAAGAATTGAAAGCAGGGACTCAAAAAGATATTTGTATGTGTCATAGTAGAATTATTCATAAGAGCCAAAAAATGGAAATAATTCAAGTATCCATCAACAGATGAGTAAACAAAATATGGCATATGCATACAATATTGTATGTATATATACACAGTGATTCAGCCAGTTCTAATACATGCTACAACATGAATCAATCTTGAAAATTTTATCCTAAGTAATTAAGTTAGACACAAAAGGGTAAGTACTGTATGATTCCGCTTCCAAAATAGGCAAATTCATAGAGACAGAAAACAGTTTAAAGTTTATCAGGGACTGGCCGGGCAGGGTGGCTCACGCCTGTAATCCTAGCACTCTGGGAGGCAGAGGCGGGTGAATTGCTCAAGGTCAGGAGTTCGAGATCAGCCTGAGCAAGAGCGAGACGTCGTCTGTACTATAAATAGAAAGAAATTAATTGGCCAACTAAAAACATATAGAAAAAATTAGCCGGGCATGGTGGTGCATGCCTGTAGTTCCAGCTACTTGGGAGGCTGAGGCAGAAGAATTGCTTGAGCCCAGGAGTCTGAGGTTGCTGTGAGCTAGGCTGACTCCACGGCACTCACTCTAGCC
>CAUYRT010097168.1:0-15177 GCA_963574885.1 Lepilemur ruficaudatus
TTAAGTTTTGTATTAATTTACCTAGTAGACAAGACAGGAATCTTGTGTCTTTTTTTAGCTATTAATATTTTACCGAAGGTCAGGCATATTATATAGCACTGCCTACTGAATTTAGCCATTGAAATAGAAATTTTGTTTGGGCATCCACACATATAAAGTGTACAGAGATCTCAAAAACTACATTCTTGCCCTCTAAACTCTACTAACTTTCAAATAAAACAAAGAACAAATCACCAGATTAAAACAACCACCCTAGAGTTAAATCTACTACTTGGGGAACATGTATTTCCAGGACCCACATCTTTACAACAACATAACTTCGGAGTTGCTTATACTTACGAATACAATCCCCACACAATTTTGTCCCACAGACTGTCTCCTCTCCATAATTAACCACTGGCTTTGACCTCCATTTCTCTAGTCCTCTGTCATGCTTCGTTTTTTCACATAGTCTCATGTTAGTTAATCATTTCTACCATACATGAGTAGTACCCTTCATTTGTCAGATTACGATTTTTCATCATGAGCTCAATTTTTTATTCACTATAATAAAATCCTCTGTATCTCCAGTTGCCTTTCATTTCTCTCTTCATTTTAGCATTCCTCACTATCTCAGTAAAATTGTTCCATGACTTGTCTATTATTTTTCTTTGTGTCTTTAGCTAAGCCTCTATATTGGTTTCTCATCCTTTGCTCATAAATATGACAATATTATCCTTTTGCAAAACACACACACACAAACACACACTCTTCTCAAATTATTTTTAGCCTACAGGCTACACTTTTTCATGTTTGCCTTTCCTTAAAGCCAGATTTATTTATTTATTTATTTATTTATTTATTTATTTATTTATTTATTTATTTATTTAACAACATCATTGGTAGACCAACTGGAGTATAGGCACCAGAGGATAGTTGTAAAAATTAAGACATTTCATTTCTCCTCAGAATTTCAGGTATAGGGGTGAGAAACTGGAAATAGGAATTTTAGCTATCTTATGCTGCTACATTTGACAATGATTGACTTAATTGTGTTTTGTATCCAATTTCCATAATTCTTAGAATCTCTGGTAAGTCTCTTCTTAGAAGGAGGAAAGGCTAGACAAAAGAGATTTAGAATGACTAGATATTTGTTGAACATCTGAAATGTACAGGACCCTCAGCACTATTATATATATTATACCATTTAGAGTCTTTGGATATTCTCATCCCTATTTTTTAATTTTCATTTGCCTTGCTTTCAGTAACATTTGATGTATTTGAGCAACATCTCATTATAGAGGGAATTATATATAGTGTTTAATATCAGCAACTCTTGACTTCAGCTTTGCCAGCTGTGTGACTTTGGCCAGGTTACCTGAACTCTTTATGCCCTAGTTTCTTCATTTTCAAAATAGTTATGATAATTCACCTTTCTAATAGGGATGCTATAAGGCTTAAATGAGAATACTTAGAACAGTGTCTGACCCATAGCCATTATTCAGCGTATGTTTGTGTATGTTGTCTTTCATTTTCCTTAAAGTAACCTCATGCGGATTCTGAGACTTTAAAAATTTTTTTATGAGCTAGCAGTGTAGGAATTGTTAGATTTATATCAAAGTTTAGAATATATGAAACAGACTGGAATTATTTTTGATTTCACAGAACCATAGGAGTTTCTGCCACATCATTAAGAATGATTAAAGGTCTAGAAATATCAATCTTCCTCATAGAAATGAATTGTGCTTTCATAATTTGTCTTCTGTGTTTGGCTTGTGAATCCCTCATTGTTTTCATTATGATTTGGTCATATTTGATAATGAGTTTTTAATGGCTTAAGGAAACAAGTTTATCTTGGTCAGTAATGATGGCAGTAGTTGTGGTAGTAATTTATATAGGATTTTGTAGTTTATAAAGGCCTTTCCCACACATCATATCATTTGATCCTCATAATAACCTTAAATAACAGAGAAAAAATGTAAAAAAAATTAAAAAAAATAAAGTTCAGGGAGGCCAATTTGCCAGAAATCACACAAAGGAATGAGAATGAGTGTGTTTCTCTCCAGGTCCAAGGAATATTGGGAACTCCTGAACCTGATGTCATGCTTTTCTGAGGATAATATTCTTTTCAGTGAAGATAATTTGCATAGGCATGTGCTTGTGGCATCAAGTTAAAAGTTAACTGGACTAGATTAAGTGTACTTTCTGAATGTATATTCTTTTCGTAAGAGTTAACTGGTCTTCTATAGATTAGAATCACCATCAGTAGGCAGAAAAAAATTTGGAATAATACTAGGTCAGTAAAAAAAATTGGCTAAAATCATACTTAGTCTAAAATTCAAGAAGCAGCCCCCTACAAGTAGGACAAGCACTGAGTAGACCTAATAACTTTGCTTTGTCTGAACTTCTTTTCATTTGAACATACTTATTTCTTCTTACAAAGTAAAACTGAATATGAAACAACAAAAAACCTTGCAAAATGATTCAAAGCACAAGCCATGCTGATAACAAGTCAGTGGCTTCATCTCATCATATGAAAGAGGGTACTTGCATACACATAACATGGTTTCTGATAGAGCTCTACTTAGAATTTTTAAAATCTGAGTCTTAATTGCAAGTACACTTTGCTCATTTGGTAAGGAAGCAAAAATTATTTATCATTTTTAATGTTTATTTTTTCTCACTGTGTTATTGTGTATGTTGTTTTACAAGATCTTTGCAGAGTTATGAAGCACAGAATATGATTTTGAGATAGATTATTATTTTATTTTAGGGAGTAGATTGACGAGTAAAGTATGATCATTATTTTCTTTGGCCATAATGTGTCTGTTTGTGTGTGTGTGTGTGTGTGTGTGTGTGTGTGTGTGTGCGTAGTTTTCAACATGCATCATACACTTTAAATTAAAAATAATAAGAATTTTTAAAACTAGGAAGAAAGCTTTTTTCAAAAATAAACATTATTAAGGTAATAATAGAAAATCAAAATTCCCTCATGGCATTTTTTTCCCATATTGATTCCTAAGAATTACCACTTACTTACGAGCATTGATTGCTTTTGTTAGAAATCAATTATCTTGAAGCATGTAAGGATAAACAAATATTTCCCTACTGAATTTGATTTTCTTTCTCCAATTAGTTACCTTATATGCTTGCTGGAAATAATACAATTATAGTCTCCCTTACTTTCACACCATACAGAAGACTTGAGCAAAAAAAATATATATATATTTTCATTTATTTTCCACTTTCAAATTTGATAGTCTATATACAACATTTTTGCTTAAAAACATGGTTTATCAGTGAGTAATTGTTATTATGTTCCTTATAGCCTGCCTATTCTTAGTTCCTGTCTTGCTTCCTTCCTCTCTTTTCTCCTGCCTTCTTTCCTACAAAAGTATTAAGGTCCTTAAATATGAAATGCCTGATTTCAAATCAAAAGTTTAGTTTATTATATCTCAAACAAGAAGCAGTACAATTAATCAAAGTATGCACCTAAACTGTCGACACGGTTTTGCCACCTTAACGGTAGGTTGCTTATGTCAACAGGGAAGAAGCTTAGAGAGCGAGTGGCCATGAAATGCAAACGGCGTTTCCCACAGCTTGTTGAGAATTGAATATTTTTTCTTGCAAGAAGTGGTCCAAAGCCTGGAAGAAGTGGCAGTCAGTTGGTGCAAGGTCTGGTGAATATGGTGGATAACAGAGAGTTTCCAAGTCCAGCCTCTGCAGTTTGAGCAACATTGTTTGAGCAACGTGTAGTTGACTGTTGTTTTGCAAAAAGATTGGCCTGTCTCTGTTGACCAATCTTGGCTGCTTAATCACAAACATCCTCATCATTTCATCAAATTGATTGCAGTAGACATCTGCTGTCATTGATTGATCAGGTTTCATGAAGCCATAGTGGATAATACCAGTGTTGGACCACCAAAAATACACCATTAGTTGTTTTTTTTTTTTTTTTTTTTTATGAATATTTGGTTTTGGATTGTGTTTTAGCACTTCTTTATCCAACCATTGTGCCAAATGCTTGCAATTGTCAAAAAGAATCCATTTTTCAATAGCGTGTAGAAATTGTTTGCCTTTATGTCGTGATAGCAAAGAAAGGCAAGCTGTAAGATGATTTCTCGTGGGTGCTCGTTTAATTCACGTGTTACCCATCTGTCCAGCCTCTTTACCTCACCATTTGTTTTAAATGGTCCCAATATTGCTGAAATAGTAACATCAACCTTGCTGCTACTTCACATGTAGGTTGAGATGGATTCGCTTTTACCACAGCTTTCAGCTCATCATCATCCATCTTGGTCTCAGGTCACCCACACAGCTCATTTTCAAGATTAAAATCAACAGAACAGAATTTATCAAACCATCCAGATACTGTGGGTTCATCAGCCACATCCGTCCCAAATACTTCCATGATATTTCAACCTGTCTGCTCTGCACTGGTTCCATGATGGAACTCATATTCAAAAATAATTACAATTTTTGACTCATCCATGGTTTCACAAAAATTGTTCTAAAAAAATCTGAAAGATAGTTACAAGCCAAACTGTGCATTTGAAAGAATGAGGATGTACCTTCACAATAAATTTTTTTTTTAAAAAAAGTGTCAAGTGTAATGTCAGATACATCAACTGTCCAACTTAGTACTTAAGGAAATAAGACATTTCATACTTAATAACCTAAATAGTAAAAATGTTTAAAAATTTTCCAACAATGTATTAATAGCAGCATCCAAGGTAAAAATGAAGTCTTACACTTTGCATACACCCACTCAATTTCATGGTAAAATCATAAAAAAGACTGGGTGAATTTTGTTTAGCTTAGCTTTATTCTCCTTATTGAGTACTGCTTGATTTTCTTGAGTAATATCTAGTTTTAGTTGGAAGGGAGAGGCATCCCTTTTTTGAAACTATAGTTTGGCCAATTTACTTTTGCTTTACAAAATCAGAATTTATGTTACACACATAAATGCAACAAGTGTACAGAATAGTCAAGGCTATCTCTCACATATTTATCTCCACCCTATTATTTGGGGCAGGATAACATTAACAAAAGCTATATGAAATGAGCTCACTTACTGTTGAAACAGTGACTTAGTGTTGCAACATTGACCCTTCTGTCACAGGCACAGAAAACTCAACAATTCTGGTAATTTTATTATCAACAATAGCTTTAGCAAAGCAATATCAATCTCTGAAGCTCATGGAGTTCCTGATTAGCATGTCAATAGCTGTGTATTTCTCTTCCTTAAAGGATTACATCATCTGCTGCAGAGATAGCCTAAGTACTTTAAGTACAGGTCCAAATCAATTTAAATCTCTGCTGCTCTATCACTTCCCACATTGAGAATTTTTTTTTTTTTTTTTTTTTTACCTTGAGAAAAAAGATCCAAAATACGTATCTCTTAAAATTGGTTGATGAAGTAGAAGTGGGGTCTGTCATGGACAATTTGATGTAACATTTTCCATTTCCACTACTTATAATTGTGGAAGATTATAACGTCTAGACGCAATTTGTGTATGTGTGTATGTTGTTGATTTGAATAAGTGTTAGTATATTATTTAAGCCATAATATTGCTATTGCAAAACAGATTTAAGCTTTGAGCTTTGTCTAAATTTATTTTTGCTTTCCACTCATTTAAATGGCACTTTTCAAAAATAACAGTCAACATGAAAATAAAATGTATTGCCTACTTGGCTGATGTCTGGCAACAAGATGACAAATCTCACGATGATGATGCTCAGGCTATAGTTTTGACAATTTTGCAGTGTCTTCTATAATTAGTCTGAGAATCTAAAACTATTGTACTCCACCAGGTGATAAAGTGGAGGAATTTAATTTATTGGAGATTAATAAAGTGTTAGGAAATATTAAAAGGTCACTGAACACTTCAATATAGATTATAAGTCAAGGTGTGATACTATTTGTTTTGTTTGTTCTTTAAAGAACAAATAAATAAAATCTCCTTGCTAATAAATTACTAGGATGCTGAAATGTTATATGATACTTTAAAAACTTATACTTTTTTTGGTAAAGAATAAGCAATATCCAGAAGGGCCAATGACTTTCAGTTCAACTTGGAATTAGTATTATAATTATGTCTTAATAATCAAATTAGCATAGAATCATCAGACTGGAATCATCTGGAATGTTGATTTTACATCCAATATGATTTTTTTTCATCTTTTTTTTTATTTCAGGAAATGATGAGAGTACAAGCATTTTGGTTACATTTTATATCTTTGCCTCTCCCTAGTAAGGGTTAGAGTTATGCCCCTCCCCTCCACAATGCTCACCGCGTCCCTCAGTTGTGAGTCTACCCCCCAACCCCCTAAACCCTGGATATTGTTTTAAAAACACACTAAAGAAGAAAATGCAAAGTAAAATCACTTATTTTGACACCTCCATAGGAGCCTATGGATGTATACAAAAGTTCATGTGTTGGTTTGTGTGTGCTTGTGTGTGCACATGTGTGTGTGTTTTCAGAGAAGTAGACTATAAAATTGTTTTTGTTAAAGTATTCAATAATTTTGTAAACCATAAGTCAACAAGCTTGAATTGAGAATAAATTATTAATAAATGTATTTGTTATACTTATTTACTTTTTTCTTAGTCTTGAGGAATTTTGAAGAGAGTTGTTTGAATGGAAAATCATTTAACTTTCGGGCTACTTTTAGGGAGTTCCAATTTCCATTTTTCTTCAAATATTTTAGCCACTTTGTTTCCTTTGTAACAGTTACATATTTTCTATATATCTCCATGAAATACTAAGGAAATTTGCAAGAAAGAGAATTATTTCACCTCACAATATGTTGTTAACTTTATCATTATACCTCTGATTCATGCTCAATAGTTGGTCCATTGAGATTCTAAATATTTCCAGATGGATTGTCTAGATTTCCCTATTAGTATAATTGCTATCCATGAAAATACTAATAGATAGGCTCTTGGATTGGTGTTGAAACTGTGTAGAAGAAGACCATACCATTTGTTGAGCAGTAACAATCAGTGAAATGTGCTTCATATATACATATATATATATATATATATATGATATTTATATCTAGGCAAACTACGACAGACCTCATTCAGGTCTAGGAAACTGGGACACATGGGCCTAACCGCTAACATTACCGAGGCCAGTGTGGGATCGTACAATCAGTTGGCAGTTGAATTAGATGCAATTTAAAGTCCTTTCCAATGCCAAGATTTTATTATTCTAAATACTGTAGTGCAGTAACTGATATCTACAATTTCAAACACCAGAAATGTTATAAGACTAATTGGCATGAAAAGTGAGAGAAATGGTGATTAGGTGCATAGACCAGGACAAGGACCGTGGTTTTGGTCAAGGTGTTTGGGGAAGTGAAAGGAGAATTGACAGCAGCACTGAGGGGTAGACTCACTGAGTATCATAGCTATAGGCAAAATAGGATGGAAGCAGATGGTAGATGGTATTTGTTCTTAACATTTTTCACTTTCTTTAAAGCAAGCTCATTAAATTTTGCTTCCACAGCCCATGAGGTTTTAGTTAAAATATCATTTCTAAGAGAAAGGTATCTAAAATAAGTTATTGACATATTTTTAAAGGGCAGCTATGAAATAGAGAAAACTTTCTTTTACGTTTGCTTCTGTTGTCTCTTGTGGAAAATAATCTGAGAACATCATTTGCACTATTTCATCTACAAGGACCTATTGCCCTAAATCAAGGTACACAAATAATTTTTTTTTAATATAGCGACTTTTTATGTACAAAAACTTACAGGCACACAATGTTACATGTGCCCCTTCCCAGTGTTTTTCTTCATTACCTTATCTTCTGTTGCGGTGAAAGTAATGCAATAAGGGCTGTAACTAGAATCCTACATTGTGTGCTATGGCTGGAAATGGCCAGGTTACCATCTGAATACACCTCTTGTACAGAATTATCTTACAGCAACACAGGTTGTGAAGCGAGGTGCAGGGACTGCTTGTAAGTACTCTGCAGTTAAATTCATTCACGGTGAATCTGTCAGACTGCTTTAAATGGCAAAGAGTCTCCGCAGTAATCTTATTCTATCCTTATAAACCATGGTGTTTATTCAGATAATCATGAATATATGCTAAGCTGCCATGATCTGAAAACCTACAACCCTTAGTCGCTCACCATTTTGATGAGACTGGCTTCAGGGAAGCTCTTCCAGATCTTTTCACTGCGGCTGCGTGGTAGTGGCATGGTTTGGTAATGGAGGAAATGCATTAACAGGAAAAGAGCATCAAGGAAAATTTGAACCTATCACACTGCGCTCATTTTGACCTGCTACATCCACCCTCTGCTTGAGCAAGGTACTTTTCAACCAAGGAATCCCAAGAACCTATTTAATAATTATCTTGATATATACACATTCCACCATTTACCTCTGCGTGTGACCACTATCTTGAGCCCAAAAAGAGCTATTTGGGATTGAAAAATATATGGAACCTTTCCATCAAGAAGAATATAGCAAATTTTCTCCCTGTAAGAAACTGGAAGTATAGTATTATTCAAGGCCTACTTTTAGCAGCAGTGGTCGCAGACATCACTTTTAAAAGAGTAGTTGGTTTCAGCTGGATGTGACCAAAGGAAAATGATTTTAAATCAAATAAAAAATAGGGCATAGAAAATCTTGCCAGCTGATGGATCTTGAAGCACTGTTATTTTAGAACACATTAACATGTTCAATGCTGTTGAGAATAGTCTCTCGTCATCTGATTCAGATAGCATTTCATATCCCAGGTTTAAAAATTTAAGGGCTCAAATAAAGTCTCACAGTTAGGGATATAAAATTTTGACGCCCCCTCCCCAAATTTTTGGTAAATCCAATCAATCTAGCTTTTTTTTTTTTTTTCTCAAACCCAACCCAATTTATTTTCAAATATTCATGGAATACAGGTTAGGATTATAAGCCTTGTTTTCCTTCTACCCTGATGCTTGCCCTATTAAATACTTAAAAACAAGGATGAAATAAAAATAAAATAGCAAAAAATTGTACGTCTATTATTTCTTTGTATGATTAATAGCAATATCAATCAATATATATAAATATTTTGATTGATTTTTATGTCAATGAAAATTACATTGAGGATTTTAATATGTAAGGTCTTTGTAGTTTAATATCACTTTCATTTTAGGGCACCAGGTATACTGAATTTTTCCTGGCATTTATCTGTTCCATGGAATTTATCCACATGCAATCCAATCTCAAATCACACTGCTGTCCTAATTCATTCATCATTTCACAAATAGGTGAAGAGGCAAATGGCACCTCTTAGTGGTATATTCTAATTTTTCTACAGATATTTGTGAATAAATTCATTCATAAATTAAACAATCTGTATTCTAAGGGCAGCATAAGTATGTTGCTCAAGGTACCTGATCATTACAGCCTCCCTCAGCCAACTGGAAGAAAAGAACATCCACCAAGGCACATGGGGGATGGAGTTCACATGTCAGCTTCCTATGTAACATATATTCACTTATTTACAGTAGTACTTCCAGCAACTATGTCAGATATAGGGGTGTATTTATGGGTTATTTTCTATCAATATGATTCTGTAGCAGTCACAGTGAAGAAAAGGATGTGTCAAAAATTAATATGCCTGCCAATGTTAATAATTCCTGTTTAGCAAACACTTTGCTATTTGTTAGGCACTATTCTAAACACCTTCTTCATTCCACATTAGAGACCTTGGGGAAGGTACGATATTTTATTATACAAAGGCAAAAACAGAAGTAGGGAGGCTTCATATGTATTCCACTATAAAATTTAAGTTATTAGTTTACATACTTTACTGCAAGTAAAGAGTTATATTAAAAAGGTGGAAATTGTTAAAGATTATGTGTAACAGCTCCTTACTATTAATGGTTCAAAATTAAAAAAAAAAGATTATGTGTAAGATAATGTAGGATATTTATATACCATATATGTTAACATAATATTGTACATTTAAATGAAAAAAACATGATTTTTTTTAATCATCTAAATAATCTAATAAACTGAAATTCTCAGATTATTTATAGTACATTTGGATGAGATAGCAGTACATACAACTGGTTTTTAGATGTTTCTATAGTTACTTTCAGTGAGTAAGAAAATGGGATGATTCGTCTGATCATTTAGACTCTCACGGCAGTTATTAATAGTTTGTGCAGACTTTTGAGCCTACATGAACCTGATCTTTCTGGGGTCCTCCTTCTGCGCCTTTCTTATTTCAACTAACTTACAATGTGATTGGAACTAGTGAGCTGTGATAACAAGTGTAATAAAAGAAAAACATAGGTATTATATAAATCTTGTATATACTGAGATATTTCATGCATTTTTCAAACAAAAATTTATTTAAAAAAAACTACAATATTCTAAATTGCCTCTGAAAAAACAACAGGAGTAAGAAATATAATTTATAACGAAAGAAGGCTGACGTAAATTTTTCTTTTGTCTCTTCTTCATCCATTTCCTAAAAATTTCAGTTGTTTTCCCAATATTTTCATTTTCTAGATCCTCTTTCTTTGAGTGTTTGGGTTTTTTTATTCTAATATATTTTGTGATGCATTATGTGAGTTAGAGAAGAGACGGACACCCTCTCAAAATAGCTCAACCATAGGGAGGTAGGGACGTGGCTGAAGATTATGGAAATGGCTTCTGGAAATCTTGAAAAAGATGGATTTTTCAGCCAAGATTCATCCATGGTAGATTAATTGTTTCTCACACCAATTACGCATCTCTGTAAATGATCTTAGAACTGAAAAAGCCTCCCTCTGTACCATGTCAGCTGGTCCATCTAAATATTCATTCCAGCTGCCCCCCAGGTACCTAGAGCTTAAACAAAGTCCAAAACATCTTTCCTTTCTTACTCTTATAAATTTCTGGCATAACAGTATTTGAAAGCCCTCTACTTGTGAATTTTGAGATCTTTTTCAATTTCTTCATCTGTACTTTTATCAGGGACAGGTGATTTTTAGATATGTTTTATGACCAATGAGGAAATGTATATTAAATAATTTCCACAAAACTTGAGAGATACAGAGAGAAAAAGTTATTATTTATTTTATATACTTTTAAGGAAGGCAAGAAATTTTCTTCAGATTTAAGTTATAGTGTTCCAGAAGAGAATAGAGCCATAATAAATCTTCTGTATATTCGCAAACATTATTATGTTATGTTGTTAAATATTATTTTGTTATCCAATATACAAATTATATAACAGATAATATATGCAAAATACATATATATATTTTGTGTGACAAAGGATATAATAGAATATATGTATAATATAATAAATATATACATTATGGCTCTTATTTCTTCAGAAGCAATATGAATTAGACCTGAGTTAAATTTCTATACATATAGAATAATACAATATATAATATATATACTAGCTAAATAATATATGTAGGTCAAATATATGCAATACATAATATATGATATACATTAACTAAAATATAGTGTTATATATATGGCAAAGCTCTTTAAAGCACAGAAAATTTTTTATTCAGGGAATAATTCATGTTAGTATCTACATGTCCCAAAGTAATATACTATATTTGTCTTTTCCCCACTCAATGCCAAAAGAAAAATTAAAGCCAAGAGATTGGCATGAAATAAACTTTTAGTAAAGCCTATGTGTAAATAATTGAAACAAATCTTTTATTTATCAAGTTTTCATTATGAAAAATAATGAAGAGTGTAATGTTTCTATATACTCATTTCTATTTGGAGAAAATATTATGGAAAAATAATAGGTTGATGATTGGTACATGTATGTGTAGAAGTTAGAAAAATGACATTTTGGTATTTCTGGTATCACTTTTTTGCTTGAAGCATAAACTTTTGGATGGAAGCCTATTCTTAGAAGAAAACACAAGTGGTCATTTTGGTTTAAAATAGAAACAATGGGAAGTCCTGGGTTAGACTTGATGGGGAGGTTTAAGAAAAAAGTGTTAGTTGCTCTAAATAAGGAGTAGAGATGGTTGTTTTTTTTTTTTGTTTGTTTGTTTTTGTTTTTCCTTGGGTTAGGAAGAAAAATACTTTTATTTTCTGTCTTTTTCTAAAAAAAAATTGTGGAAGAAGACATAGACTCAGAAAAACTGTTTCCAAAAAGAATCAGACAATAGGCCATAACCATGATAGGCTTCATCAATCTCAAATCATCAGAAAGAGCCATTAGGCACAACAGCCTTGCATTAGTGGTGCCTACACTTGGGATGAAGAAGTAGGAGAAGAAATCGGAAGCAATAAAGAGCTCAGATTTTAAAATCAGAGTCCAGCGGTAAACAATAGTAAGCTTTATGCAACACTTCACAAAAAGAGAAAAGTCAGACTCCAGAAGAATGTAAGAACTCCCTTCACCATTATGATTACATGGAAAAACTGGAGTGATTGCAAAACTTTCCATATTAACATGGAATGGATGTTTAAATATAAGCATTAACCTAAAAAACGTGCACTTTTGGGAACCCTAGTATTGTATCAGTCATATGATAATTCTAATCTTATTCCCTGAGTCCCATTTCATCTTTCTTATTTCACTTGATTTTATATAATTACTGTACTTCTTAGCCTGAGATTTTGATGGCCTTTAAAGAAAATATAGGCAGAATAATCCAATTGGCCACTCAGTGGCAAGTCAATTACAGTAAACGTCTTCCATCCAGAGAGGTCCACCAGTAACTCCTCAGATATAGACGCTTATTCTGAGTCTGAAGACTTTCCCTCCAGGCTGAGCCTCAGCCAGCACCACTATCTGAGGGTTTATGGGATGCCTGATTCACAACATTGCATCCACCAGAAGATCCACTTTGCAGCACAGGTGGTGGAGGAGTGCCTGTGACCAAAGAATCTGCTCATTATATTACATATCAAAACATCTACAAGTAGTTAATATCATAGGGCCAGAAATTTAGCATGGATAGTGGAGAAGGGAAAACATGAGTATCAGTTTTGGTCTTGACACAAACTGCAGCAAGAAGACATACAGATAATCTTACTAACAGTTGTGTTATAAATTTCTTTCAGAAACAAAGGGGCCACAAGAGCCCAAGAGTACATACTTCTATACATGGACAATAGACTTTGCAGTGGCACAAAGGGCAGACCATGTCCTACCTGGAACTCAGCCTCTCAGATGTCCTTCAAGAGAAACGGCTGCAGGATCATAAAGGACTGAGAGCCCCAGAGCACGCATAGCAGGGATACTAGGGTATCATTCCCCGCCCCTGCCCCCAGCCACAATTCAACCTCTTTGTGCTCTACAGACTTTTTTTTTCAATAAATATCTTGTATGTTTAATTTCAGCTTGGTGTCTCCTTCTTAGGGGACCCAAACTAACAGAGATAATTTTGTCTAGAATAGTCATAGTCTTTTTAAGATTATTGAGTTTTACCTTTTTTCTGGTCTCAATCTGGTCATAGATCCCTTTTGCTCATCTAGTCTCAAAATCTCTCTGGAATTTCTGTCACAAGGACTCTTGGTCTAAGATGTGGTTGTTGGCACTATATAGGGAGTTTTCTCAAGAACTGAATAAACAATCTGTTTATTCCTCACTTCTCCCTTCAGTCCTAACGATGTTTCAGAAACCGTGTTAATCAAAATAGGCTAAGTAAACCCCCAAGCCTCAGGAGCTTAAAACAAAAATGATTTTCCTTTGTTTTCTTAATATCCACTACCATAATTAGGGGACAATCTCCACATAGGAGTCAGGGAGCCAGAAAAAAGACCTCAATTCTCCCAGACTGCAAAATCTAGAAACAAACTCCTCAATCACCCAGAGAGGAAAGCAGAGAGCTAGTTTTTTTTTTTTTTTTTTTTTTTTTTTTTTTAATGTTTTGGTGTATTAGTAACACATGTAACTTCATCTCAGAGAGTATTAGACAAAATGAGCCAGTTGGCCATGCTTAACTGTAGTCAGACTAGAAAAGGTGGTTAGCAGCTAGAATGTAGAATACTACTGTCTTTTCCAGGAAACTTGATATTGCCAAGTTGATGTATTTGAAATGGAATGCCTGTTGCTCTGTTTTTCTGCTGTTAAAAACATTTTCCTAATTAAAAATATGTTTAGCTGCTTGAATCACAGAAGGGCAAAGGATACCAAAATAATTGTAATAAGAAAAATATTTAGTTAAGTATCAAAATAATAAACCAATATATACACAATAGTATGTGATACGTGTATATATATGTAAGTGTAGATATAGATATAGATATAGATGTGTGTGTGTGTGTGTCTGTGTAACTAAGGCACCAAGGTATTATAAACATCACACAGCAATGTGTGTGTGTGAAATGAGTTAGGCCTCTCTAGAGAACTTGAAAAAAGGTGATAGCAGAAAACTTGATATACGACTTTATGCCCTTTACTTGAAAGGAAATATCTTTAGAGATGGCTATGTTGTGATTTCCAATACCCCAAAGGGGGTTAAAAATTGAAACAGTGTGTTTCTACTTTATCTATAGTCAGGGAAAGAGTGTTTTCAACTTGAAGAGTTTAATATGAGTTCCCTGCAGTTAGTAAATTGGGTGGATGGCTTTCTGACTCATGCCTTGGGAATGGGGAGGGGGGTGTGAATGTTTCTAATTGCTTGGCAATAGGGTGAAATAAAGCTAGATGCAGTAAGTGAAGAGGAATTAAGAACACTCACCTTTTCCTGAAGTGAGTGTTCTATGCACACAGGAAGAAAGGTAAGCATGGATAATTGGATGGTCAGACAGGTAAACGGCTTGTTCTCCAATCTCACTCTTCTTTCCTTACACAATATAATAACTTTCATATAGGCAAACAGCCATCCAAAGTAAATAAAGATGACATTTCAAGGCCCTTCTAGGGATAGGTATTACTATGTATCTAAGATCTGGCCAATGGGATTGATGAAAGTGGAAGGGTTTTATGGCAGCCTTGGGAAACCTTCCTTAAGAATTGGTACACACAACTTGAAATCTCCCCTTTCACCATCATGTTGCTAGAATAATTGGAGCTTCATTTTTACATGATTCATGACCTTCTTTGTTCCTTTTGCTACATTGGTGGGGAACCAATAATCTAGATACGTGCATGGTGTCCCAAGAACAGAGAAAGCTACAGGAGCCCAAATGTGTCATATATTGCATCATATATTTTTCAGTGTCTCATAAGAGTACTGAAGTTAGGGGAATGAGTCCACTGAGAATATCATGGTTGTGACA
>CAUYRT010097171.1:0-34420 GCA_963574885.1 Lepilemur ruficaudatus
CCTTTAGTCCCAGCTACTCGGGAGGCTGAGGCAGAAGGATTGCTTGAGCCCAGGAGTTTGAGGTTGCTGTGAGCTAGGCTGACGCCACAGCACTCACTCTAGCCCGGGCAACAGAGCGAGACTCTGTCTCAAAAAAAAAAATAAAATAAAGTGTGTCTTCGAATATTTGAATAAAGTAGAGCTTAATCTTTGAAGATTCATGTGAGCTCACTGTAAAACCATTCATTGGCTCCTAGTTTACCTTTTAGTGGGTGTTCTCTGAGAACAGTTTTGTGAATATTTGTTCAGGTTTCCTACCTCTACTTAATTTCTCTTTGGCCACATATTTTTTTCCCCTAGGAAACCACCTAACGCTATAGATTTCCAAACTTATTAATATAGTTATTTGTAGCACAACTTTACAATTTACAATCTTATGTGGGCATCAGATTTAAATAGTTATTGCCTGTTCTCTATTTCCTTTTTCTTCTGTCTATATTGGTAAGGCTTCCTAAGTTTTAGTTTATTTAATTCATCTTTTACAAGAATTAAATTTTGGGTTTATTTATAACTTTTGCTCTTTTCTGTTTTTGATTTATGCTTTAATTTTTAAATTTTCTTTCCACTTTCTTTGGGCTTTTTTCTTTAAAATGGGAACACAAAGTAGGTGTGACCTAAAATATTCTGTTTCATGGGATAAATCTTTTTCAAATGCATGTTTATCTGCTGCTGAGGACTCGTGCTTCTTCCTTTGTGTCAGTTTTTTGGGTCTGAATGATGAGTTAATATAGGCTAGATGCATTTTTTGGTTTTCTTGGATCTGAACGATGAGATAGTGCAGTCTTGACATATTTTTATGGTTTTCTTTGGTCTGATGAGGTAATAATACAGGCCTGCCATCAAAACAAGTGGATTACTGGATCGCCTGTGTTTCTGCTTGACGTCATTACAGTTGTTTTGGATCCTTAGATTACCTGTTGAGTTATCTGTCAGCCAGGAAAGGAATCGGAGGAAGGAAGGATCTTGGGCAGTCCAGTTGGGGAAACTTGGTCCAGCTCCTTCCTGTGTCTGGGTCCACTGTGGCCTGGCTTCCTTCTTGTTTTAGGTGCTCTCCCATCTCAGTAGAGCCCCGTCCCTACAGCATTTGCAGTCTGGCCTGCTCTGTGCTTGTTGGACACACCCAGGGTGGCCGACCCAGGTGCCTTCATGTTCTTGTGGCTTTTCTTCCTGCATCTCTACCCTTCGTGGGGAGATAAAGCTGTGCGGCTAGGGCGCCCTCTGCTGGTGGCCCTCACTTGGTGTATCGGCCTGTGCTTGGCATCCTCGTGTCACTGCAACCAGACTGACACTCTGGTGGTCCTCATTTGCCCCACTGTCCCACCTGCTGCATCCCATTCCCTCTAACAATTGCACTTTCAAATTACAGTGCATATCAGGGGGTTTAGGACATTTTCTGCCTTTTAGGTTATGCTGATAACCTTAAGTAACCTCAGTAACATGGGTTAAAGATGCCTCTTAGTCCTTTTTTCAGTTGTGGCTCAATTATATACAGTAGAAAACCTTTGAAAGTTTTGGCATTTAGATGGCACCCTTTCCTGGTGTCCAGTACTGATGTGGCTCCAGTCACTGGTATTTTTTGTTTTTTTGGTTTTTTTTTTGAGACTGAGTCTCATTCTGTTGCCTGGGCTAGACTGCCGTGGCGTCAGCCTAGCTCACAGCAACCTCACACTCCTGGGCTCAAGCAATCCTTCTGCCTCAGCCTCCCAAGTAGCTGGGACTACAGGCATGCGCCACCATGCCTGGCTAATTTTTTTCTATATATTTTTAGTTGTCTAGCCAATTTCTTTCTATTTTTAATAGAAACGGTGTCTCACTCTTACTCAGGCTGGTCTCGAACTCCTGAGCTCAAACAATCCTCCCGCCTCGGCCTCCCAGAGTGCTAGGATTACAGGTGTGAGCCGCCGCGCCCGGCCCAGTTTTTCACTGTTTTTCTTGTTCGTTTTTCTTCCCCCAGATTCTTCTCTCATTTTCTAGGTTAGGTTAGTATCTGCAGGGCTGAAAAAGGGAGAAAGCAAAGGCTTGTATTCAATTCACTGGGTTTATCTAGAGGTCTAGATTTATAATTTTGAAAAGAGTGTGTAATATTCTGTCTTATTAATGTAAACACAATCATTTCCTGGTTATCAAGCCTTTGGGGTTTTTCCAGGTTTCGCTCTGTGTTCTTTGTTGTGTTATGAATACCTTTGAAGAGAACATTTTTGAGATTATCCCTTTACGTTTATTCTCCAAATTGGGCTTAAATTTAATTTTACAAGAAAACCAACAATCAAGAATATTCTGTTCAGTTTGTATGGAACATGTCTATTCTTCAAGCATCTGCTGTGTACCTGGCACAAGGGAGGTACATCATGACAGGTACGGTGCAGTCTGTGCATTCAGAGAGCCATCATTCTCCCCTCCATTGTAAAGGTGCCTCGAGAGGCTTTGCCAGGCTCTTCTGAAACTAGATCATCCTGTTGCCCTCATTTCTCTAATATTATCAAAAGGGAAATCAGATTATTTTAGTATGACTTGTTTTTATTACATCTGTATTGGCTCTGATGCATACCAGTCTGGCTGACCACAATGGTGGATCTTAAAATTTAAATTCTTTGAAACAGAGAGTTTTTTAAAGCAATCCAGCCAGCTCTGTATCTCTGTTTTTTTGATTTTTTTTTTTTTTTTTGAGATAGGGTCTCACTCTGTTGCCCCAGCTAGAGTGCCGTGGCGTCAGCCTAGCTCACAGCAACCTCAAATTCCTGGGCTCAAGCAGTCCTCCTACCTCAGCCTCCTGCGTAGCTGGGACTACAAGGCATGCGCCACCATGCCTGCCTAACTTTTTCTATATATCTTTAGTTGGCCAATTAATTTCTTTCTATTTTTTAGTAGAGACGGGGTCTCAGTCTTGCTCAGGCTGGTCTTGAACTCCTGAGCTCAAATGATCCGCCTGCCTTGGCCTCCCAGAGTGCTAGGATTACAGGTGTGAGCCACCGCCCGGTCTGTATCTTTCTCTGTAGGGTAGAAAAAGAGGAGGAGGAGGAGGAAGAAAAATGCTCTTATAGGGCACCTACATGGTGAGAGTTGATATTTTGTAGCAATGGGGAGTCTTCATTTATTTATCAAATGTGTAGTTGTAACTCCTTGCAAGGCCTATTCTAAATATCTATTGCTGTGATAAAATCATTAAGACAATGTATTTGAGGCATCAACTATGACTCTCAATGCAAGTTTTTTGGGGCAGAATTTATTACATGTCTACTGTAATCCCAACTTCATAGTTTATAAGGGGATGCAAGAATACTTACAACTACTTATAGATAAGTACGTTTTTTATATTTTTCAGTTAGGGAATAGTGATAGAGCCCCTACTCCTATCATGTTCCAGCACTATTCCAATTCCTTCCGTATACTAACTAGCTCAATTCCATTATGCCTATTTTATAAATGAGGACACTGGGGCATAGAAAGATTAAAAAACTTGCTTAAGTCACACTGCTAGTAGATGGTGGAACTAGGGTTCAAAACTGGGCAGTGTGGCTCAGGTTAGTCTCGGTTGCATTGTCATTCCACGGACATTTACTGAGTACCTTCTTTGGCAAGGGATTGAACTGGGTTGTTTCTAAGATTTATTCATTCATTCATTAAATACTTACTGAGTAGCTGCTGTGTGCCAGGGATAGCATGGTCTCTGCTCTTATGGAATTTACAGACTAGTAGGAAGTCAGTTGATCAATATATAATACATTTTCAAATATTGATAAGTCTTGTAAAGAGAAAAAGCCGGAGAAGGGGCTAGCGGGTGAAGGGGGGCTGTAGGGATATTTTTAGATTTTATGGGTTGAGGAGGCCTCTCTGAGTAGGAGAGCAGTCATC
Source organism: Lepilemur ruficaudatus (assembly GCA_963574885.1). NCBI lineage: Eukaryota > Metazoa > Chordata > Mammalia > Primates > Lepilemuridae > Lepilemur > Lepilemur ruficaudatus. The sequence continues at coordinate 3,892 of CAUYRT010097171.1, forward strand.
TGAGCAGAAACCTGTTTGAAGGGAGGAGCCAGCCACATAGGGATCTGGAGGGGGAGGAGTGTTCCAGGGACAGGGAGCAGCAAGTCCAAAGGCCCTGAGGTCAGAGCGAGCCTGTGCAGTGCAAGGGCTAGACGGAAGGCCAGTGTATCTAGGGCCAGATGAACTGAGGGGAGTGTTGGCGGTGAGGTCAGAGTAGGGTCAGGACCAGTTGTGTCAGCCCTTTGGATTATGGGATGGAGTTAAGATTTTCTTCTGAATGTCATGGGATGTCTTTGAGGGTTTTGAGCAGGGGAGCGACATGTTTTGATTTACGTTTTTCAAAAAGCACCCTGGCTGCAGTATGGAGAATGGACCATAGGGTAGCAAAAGTGAAACAGGAGGCTTTTGTGTTGAGTCAGGCATTCTATAAATTATGTTGGTCATAAAGGTGCTGTCACCACATGCCACCTGCCTTAGAGCTCAGATCTCTGTGTCGCAAACCCCATTGCCAGAGGACAGGAGTGGGTGCAGAAACCTGGGCCATTCAGGTCACCTAACCTTCTGCCCATTTCTCCTAAGATTCTCATGTTTTCAAAGGGGATTCAGCTTGGTAAGAAACTGTGACCTAGGAACCAGAAACCTGGGTTCAGCCTTAGGCACAGAAAATACTAGCATCTATACATTTGTGCAGTTACTTAACCTTTTTGAGTCTGCTTTCTCATTGGTAGAGATGATACCTGTCCGATTAACCTTATGAAGTTATTACGGGGTGCAGTGAAATAAGATTGTGAAGCACTGTGTACAGATGTGCCACAGCAATCTGAGGTGGCAGCGTTACCGTTTAGGAGATTATAGACATTGGGGCCAGGCAAGGTGGCTCATGCCTGTGATTCTAGCTCTCTGGGAGGCTGAGGCGGGAGGATCACTTGAGGTCAGGTGTTCAAGACCAGCCTGAGCAAGAGTGAGACCCCATCTCTACTAAAAAAAAGTAGAAAACAATGGCCGGGCACGGTGGCTCACGCCTATAATCCTAGCACTCTGGGAGGCCGAGGCGGGAGGATCACTCAAGGTCAGGAGTTTGAAACCAGCCTGAGCAAGAGTGAGTCCCCGTCTCTACTAAAAATAGAAAGAAATTAATTGGCCAACTAAAAATATATAGAAAAAATTAGCCAGGCTTTGTGGCACATGCCTGTAGTCCCAGCTACTTGGGAGGCTGAGGCAGGAGGATCGCTTGAGCCCAGGAGTTTGAGGTTGCTGTGAGCTAGGCGATGCCACGACACTCTAGCCCGGGCAACAGAGCGAGACTCTGTCTCAAAAAAAAAAAAAAATTATATTGGAAAAAAAAAGAGATCATAGATATTGGTAGCTTGTCAGCTATTAGAGTGTGCTCAAGTTATATTCCAAGGAACGCCCTGGAATAGAGGAGTACAGGTGTTTCCCGGTTGTGTAGTCCTAGGAGGAAAAAATGTGGAGTATGTGACAAGATCTGATTGACTGACTCTCCCTTTCCCACCCCTAACAACTGATTTGAGAACTATTTAACTCCACACTGTCTGGCCAAGACATTTCAGACCTTTATGTGGGCTGTTCCTGGGAGGTTATTGGCTGAGGTCCCCAGAGCAAAGGTTAGGGGAGTTGGCTTGGAGTCACCGCTGGACCTGGGGAGAGACGGACAGATAATCACACACACTCACACAATACACACACACAAAGTACACACACGAACAGGCAGTTACAGTCATTAGGGACTTACAGTGTTTGTGGATAAGTCAGATATGTAAATACATGATTAAAACTGTGAAAATTGTTTCAGTGGAGGTGTTTTCAAAGTATTGAGAAGGGAGTGACTAATTCTCCCAGAGAGTGGGTCAAGGAAGGCTTAAGAGGAGAGAGCATTTAAGCAGATTCCTGTGAGATATTTGAAGATCTCTGTGTAAAAAAAAAAAAAAAAAAAACAGAAAAAACACAAGGCAACGGGGAGGGATTTCAAGCAAAGACAGGGTGTGAAACAGCATGGTGGGGCCTGGGAATGAGATGGTGAGAAACGAGGCTGCTGAGTTTGGTCCAGGCCAGGTTGTGGAAAACCACCGTCTGAGCTGATGTTGGCTTATCTGACCTAAGATTTTGGATTCTCTCTTTCCTTGGTGCAGCCACTGACAGAGCTGTTCTGAGGTCTGGTGTCCTAGCGTTGATAAAATGCTCCGGTTGGGGCCCTGCAATGCCTGTCATGGTGTCTTGCCTGAGATCAGTGTTTAACACATTGACCGCCGTGAGAGTCGTGTTTGGCTCATTCTAGTTTTGACCCTGGGGTCGTGTGAAGTATATATGAAATCTTGTTGATGTTCTTATTATTACAATTAATATGGACAATTCTAAAAATGTGGATCAATGAAAAGAGTCAATAATTTTTGTTTTTCCATGTATGTTTACCTTTAAATTACACTCAAAGTTTTTATTCTGTCTTCGTAATAAAACACTATAGCACTAAGGAAAAGTTTCTGTTTTTTGTGTGTGTGGCGATGTGTTAAATATTAATATTCACTGAAATGGCTAAGACAAGATGGTTATCTTAGAGTTCCAGGGAAGATGATGTCCCTTCTCAGATCCCCAGACACTGGCGTGTGGACGGTACATGCTTGTGGTCCCCATAGCTGAGAAAGCAGCCAGACGAGTGACTGGTGCTCTAGCTGGGCTCTGCGGTCACGTCCACACCACGAGCAGCTGCTGAGGCTGTGATGCCACAACTGACGAGCTCCTGGACCTGCCCTGTGGTCAGAAGCATAGCTGAGAAGTGTGTGCGGGGTGATTCCATTCCCATGAGTGCCTTCTGTGAAAATGGTGCCCTTTCAGTAATTACCAAAATTTTTCATATTGTATAAGTATGTGTTTAAATGATCTGTGGTCAGTGCAGATGGGAGACAAAGGAAGGTGCCTTTTCTGGTACTTGAGTGGAATGGTACTTTCCATCACCCACCAAGCTGGTGACATTGTCCTTGACCCCAGGCCGTGCTTCCCTCTGCCTTGTCCCCTCCCTCTTCCCACAAGCCCCATGATCAGCTGGAGCTCATGGATATGACTGCTAGGTTGACCTCTGGTTTCCTGTGTGTTCTCTCATCTGGGGGCTGGGCCACGTCCAGCCTGCTGAGCTCCAAGAAGAGAGAACATGGGGAAAGCCCCTCCCCGTTCCCAGCCTGCGATCTGATGACCCACAGGTCATCAGGGCCCTTTCCATGGTGTCCTGTCTCTTACCATATTCCTTAGTCTTTGTCTCCCAGGGATTCCAAGGTGACGTTCAGAGGCTTTCCCATCTGCTAGGCAGGGCTCTGTTCTGTTATCTTGGTTTCTTAAAACCAAGAAATGTAACTGTAAGACTGGACCCTTCCAATTTCACAGCCCTTTTTTGGATATTGTAGGGACATGATTTATTCAGGTGGCTTCCTACTAAGGCCTAAAGAGAAAGAGGTCTGTCATTTTTCTATTTTTTTCATTTTGTTCTCATCATTAGCAATGTAATTTTTCAATCTTTCCTTCCTTTTTTTTCCTGGTGTTTGTTCCCCCAACCACTTCCCCTCCCCCTTTAAAACTTTTTTATCGAGGAAAATTTTAAGCATGTACAACAGAGGAGAGAATTGTATGATGAAGCTGCAAGCACCAGCTTCAACAATTACCAACTCTTGAACATCTTGTGTCATTTATAGCCCCACCTACCCGTCCTTAATTATTTTGAAGCAAATACCAGACATCTTATCACTTCATCTATAAGTATTTTAGTATATATTTCTGAAAGATGAAGACTTTGGAAAATCATAATACTTCCATTATCACACCTAATGGTTCCCTAATATCATCAATATTTAAATTTCCCCGAATATCTCAAAACCTTTACATTTTGTTTTAATGCAATCGGTTGATCTCTTAAGTTTCTTTACATCTATAGGTGCTCCTTCTTTCTTTTTTTTTCTTGCAATTTATTTATTGGAGAAGTTGTGTCTTTGGTTCTTTTTATTAATAGTTTCACCTAGTGTGGATTTTGCTGATTGTATCCTTATAACATCATGTTCCTCACTTCTCTGTATTTCCTATAAGTTGGTGGTGTGTCCAGAGGCATGTTTAGGATTCATATTTGATTTTTTTTTTGCAAGCATACTTCATAGGTGGCACCGTGAACTTCTTTTAGGAAGCACGTGATGTTTAGTTGTCCTGTTGTGATGGTTGATTGAGTTTTTATGTGTTAAGTATTTAAGCGGGTTCAGTCCCCTTAACGTTTGCCTGGGCCCAGGTTGGGGGTGGTCTTGAGAAAGCGGGAGAAACAGTATATGGTGTGCTCAGAGTCCTTTCTCTGTTGAATTCTTGCAATGGTGGGGCTCTTGTGTTCTCTGTCATTGAACTATTTGCTTGTGTTGGTTCCTCCAGCACTTCCTAAACGATCAATTGGCACGAATTTGACCCAGAGCACTGCCACAGTTTGTTTCTCTTGGTCATGAAAGATCTGTGCACTCAAGAAACACTGAGTGAGGAGATGCTCAGATTTTTTAGAAGTGATTTTTGTATTTTAGTTAGGCTAAAGCAGTTGTGTTTGCTGATACTCTCCAGGTGTGTGTTTCCGTTTAATTTGTAAGATGACTCCTTTCTTCTTTTAGGATCTCATTTTGCCCAACGGCGGAACTCCAGCAGGCACTTCAAGTCCAGCTTCTTCGTCTTCCCTTCTCAACAGACTTCAACTTGATGATGACATCGATGGTGAGACCAGAGATCTCTTTGTCACAGTTGACGATCCCAAGAAGCACGTGTGTACGATGGAGACCTACATCACGTATAGGATCACCACCAAAGTAGGTCCCTTTGTTATACGTACCTGTGTTGAGCAGTCTTGGAACTGGGGTCCCTCTTCCCTGACTTCTGCCTTTGCTCTCTCCCTCCCTTTGTTCACCTTTATTACAATTGCGGATGTGACTTTTTGAGAGAGTACATGTATTCAGATTAAAAGGATTATATCTATGCATAGCAGTGGATTTTTTAAATCTTAAAATGAGGGAGAAATTATGACTAAGATCTTTCAAATAAACATTTAATGCCTATACTTGGACTTATTTTCTATCATGATACTATTTAACATGTTAATGTTATATTACTATTGAAATTTAGGAATCATTTTATCAACCTACATCACTGTGATGAGACCATGATTATGATTTGACCTGCTTGGGCTTGTTGGTAGGGGGAGAAGAAATAAGAGGACAGGAGTTAATACTTACTGACTTTCTGCTGTGTGCCAGGCTGGTAGTGGGCAGGGTGTGTCGAGCTTTAATTATTGTTGCAGCAATCCTAAAAGTTGTATCTTTTAGTTACAGTTTTGCAGATGAGGAAAAGGGAAGCAGAAAGTTTTAAGTAACTTGTTCAAGGTCACAAAAGTTTAACCAGGATTCTGACTTGAATTTGTGGGACTATACAGCCCATATTAAAAAATAAATCATACAAGAATAAATTCTTTGGAAAGAAAGGCAGAGAATAAAATACCCTCATCATTTGTTTCCTCATCTTTTATTAGATGAAAATGTTGTCTTTTAAAAATTACACAAGTAATATAATACATTATTGTAAAAAGTAAACAGTACTAAAGACCAAATATGGAGTAGAAACCAGGAGTCTTCCTTAGCCCTTCTCATTTGGGTGGTGGTTCTTGCTGAAAGCAACCATTGCTAAAATTTGGTGCATGTCCTTCCAATCCTTTTTCTTTGCATTTACATTCACACACATATAGTTAGAATATATACATTTAGATTTCAATGTAATATTGCTTTCTGACTTTCTCTTTCATTTTACAGTATTTTTCAAGACCTTTCTATGTCCATATGACTATATCTAGCTTATTCTTTCAGTCTCTGCATAATTATTTATGCAGTGATTATACAGTATTTTTTCTCTATGGACATTTAAGCCTTTCCCAAGTTTTTTTTTGTTTGTTTGTTTGTTTATTTGAGACAGAGTCTCACTCTGTTGCCTGGGCTAGAGTGCCGTGGCGTCAGCCTAGCTCACAGCAACCTCAAACTCCTGGGCTCAAGTGATCCTACTGCCTCAGCCTCAGCCAGGTAGCTGGGACTACAGGCACGCGCCACTGTGCCCGGCTAATTTTTTCTATTTTTAGTTGTTTGGCTAATTTATTTCTATTTATAGTAGAGATGAGGTCTTGCTCTTGCTCAGGCTGATCTCGAACTCCTAAGCTCAAGCAATCCTCCCTCCTCGGCCTCCCAAAGTGCTAGGATTACAGGTGTGAACCACCATGCCCGACCCTTCCCCAAGTTTTTGATATTATTACCTGTGGTTCTTTCTGCACCTGGTTCACATTTGAAGATTTGTCTGTACATATATGCACATGCACATGTACACACACTGTCTTCCCCCATTACCACTGCCACGGGGCATCTACAGTTTCTCAGACGTTGGGCTAGGTACTTAGGTGTATATTACTTCCTCAGAGGTCCCAGGTTAATATACATAATTCCAGGAATTATTTCCATTTATTTATTTTTTCCTAAGATGAACTTATTTTTTACCCTGAAGTCAGTGAAATGCAAACCCTGTTTTTCCTGACTTGGTGCTGTATGCGGCCAAATGACAAGGTGACTGCCTTGCTGGCACAGCAGTGCTTGCCTGCCCTGACATTTTCCCCACCGCTGCTTGATTCCTCTGGCCCCAAAATGCAAATACTGCAGGACTTCTGTTAACTGATTCATAGGCCAGTGCTCATGCCGCAACTCGCAAGTCTTCCTACGCCTCTTCTTTCTTTCTCTCCCTGACCTTTTCCTTTTGGGTTCTTATTTCTGTCTCTTCTCATGGGCTTAGTTGATTTCCTATAAGTCAGGAAATACCTTAGAGTAACATTTTCCAAGTTACATTCCCACATTTTACTTGGCTGTGATGGTAGCCCCTCAAGGTGATCTTGTTACAGATCTAAGTTTTACTTCTTACCATCTCTTCCACATCTGATCCAAAACCAGGGTTTCTTTTTTTTCCTTTTGTTTTGGAGACAGGGTCTTTCTCTGTTCTCAGGCTAAGTGCTGTGAAGTCTTCATGGCTCACTGCAACCTTAAACTCCTGGGCTCGAGTGATCCTCTTGCCTCAGCCTCTTGAGTAGGTGGGACTACAGCTATGTGCCATGATGCTTGGCTAATTTTTAAATTTTTTTTAGAGATGAGGGTCTCACTGTGTTCCCCAGGCTGGTTTTGAACTCCTGCCTTGGCCTCCCAAAGTGTTAGGAATATAGGCATGAACCACCGCGCCCAGCCCCTCTTTTCCCATTTCTAATAGTAACACCAGGTTTGATACCTTGTGGTGCATTTGAAACCTTCTTTCTGAAAGTTGTGTTAAAGGATATGTAGAGGTGTGTGGGCATGAGAGAAAGAGGACAAACAGGAACACAAAATCCCAACACCTCATCCTGTCCTGGGACCTCCACTTCTCTTGAGGTCGTCAAGCAAAGTTAACAGTCAGAGGATGAGGCTGTACAAATGCTTTGTTTTATTGCTTTGAGACTCCCCAATCCTAATTCAGATTCCTGATGACCAAAGCTGGATGAAGTACAGAGTTCTTTTCACCTGAGCTAAAATGAGTCTAGGGCTGAGGGCTTATGTAGGCAAAGAATTACCCACCCAGGTCTAAGCCATCAGTATCTTCTCTCTCCAGCGGTGGAAAGCCAGTTGAGGCATTCTCAGGGCAGACAGCTCCTGGCTTTTTTCTCTGCAGGCTCCTAGAAAGTAACTTAATAATAGCTAGTTATTGATGCTTACTATGTGCTGTACTCTTTTGCAATAGAAACCCTTTAATTTTTATTTTATATAGGTAATGCATGTTCATTGTAGAAAAAATAGAAAGTGCAAGTAAGCTAAAACAATAAAATAATGCCTATAAGCTCACTAGCCAGAAATAACCATTGATAACTTTCCGTGTTGTTTTTCTCTATCTACTTACACAAATAAGTATCTTGCATGCTGCCAGTTCACTTTAAACACTGTGAACATCTTTCTATGCCAGTAAACACTGGTAAGCACGCTTTTGTGCCATCATTTATAGGATTGCAGTAGTGTTCCAAGCATATGGATGTGCCGTCATTTCTTTTGTGCTAAGTGCTTTAAGTAAATTATTAATCTTCACACTCACAATGAAGTCGATATTGATACTGATCTTATTTTACATACGAGGAAACTGAGCCACAGAGATATTTAAAAAATTGCTCAAAGACATGCAGCTGAAATGTAGTAGAGCTAGAACTTGAGTCTAGGCCTGTCTGATTCCAAAGAGTTCATACACTTAATAATTGCACTAGACTTCTAAAAGACATGATTTCCAAGAGAGAGATGGCTCCCACACTCAGCACTGTGATCCAGTACCATGGCCTGGCTGTCGAAACTGAGGATGTAGAAATAGACTTGAGGGTGAAGAAATAGAGAAGAGCCTTCAACTCCCTCCAGAGGCACTCCTTCTCTTGTCTTCTACCCTGTTCCCACCAGCGACTCGGAAGGCTGAGATGGGAGGATCGCTTGAGGCTGGTTGTTTGCGACCAACCTGGGCAACATATTGAGACCTCATCTATAAAAAAATTTAAAAAAAAAATAGCTGCGCACAATGGCCACGTGACTATAGACCAACTCAGGAGGCTGAAGCAGGAGGATTGCTTGAGCCCAGGAGTTCGAGACTGCAGTGAGCTATGATTGCACCACTGCACTTCAGCCTGGGTGACAGAGCAAGACACTGTCTCTGGGGAGGGGTGCAAAAAGTCTTATGCCCCAATAAGTTCCTCTTTCCAAATGCCTCAGTGGTCAACAGAGTGCAAATGCTGGTCAGCGGTTATGTATGAGTGGATGTTAGATGTAACGAAAAGGAGGCTGCTGCTGACTGTGGCCGGAGAGCTGCACTGGGGTGGTGGTGCAGAACCCGGCTTGCAGCGAGTTGGCGTGAGTGGGAGTGAGACAGGGAAGACGCGTGTTGGTAGCTTGACTGTGAAAATGAGCATGGAGATTGAGCAGTAGCCGGAGGGGGGTGTGGAGGGTGAGGGAGAGGGAGGCTTTTGTGCTTTTTTAAAGGATGAAGAGACTTGTTTAAGTGCCTAGTGTCCAGTGTTGGTAGAGAAGGAGACATTAGTCTGAGATTGGAGAGTGGGATGGAAGCTGCTGGAAGGTGGAAGGAGATAACAGTTTGAGCAAAAGTAGAGGGATTGGCCCCTGGTCGGGGAGGTGCTCTCTTTCCATTGCTTCTGGAGAAAGAAGGGAAGTTTGTTTTGTGGCAGAAAGTTAGGGGGTTCTTTGCTTAAAGCTGTTGTTTTCTCTCGGTATAGACGAGGTCTTCTGCTAAGAGTGAGAGGGAGGTTTTGAAGTAGGGATTAGAAGGTTTGAGAACTTCTACAGACTTTTTGATAACTGATGTGGACTAAGGGAGTGTAAGAGGTTGCTTGGCAGCGTTGAGGGTGAGGGTGGGACCTTGCGCCAGACTGCTGCCTGCCTGATTCTGTTTCCTCCCCGGCAGTGTGTGCTCACACGCCCCGGTCTGGGAAAGCAAGACATGGATGGTGGCATTTTTGCCAGAGTTGGGTGAATGGACAGTGGGGTGGGGAGAAGCGTTTCAATCTTGTGTTAGGTAAGGGATTGACACCCTGGGCCATGGAATGGACACTGAATAGGAAGTAAAGATCTGAATGGACAAATGTCAAGGAACTTGAGGTCCCAAGAGGCTGAAAAACCAGGGGTGTTGGGAAGCAGAAGAGCCTGAAATACAAGGGTGCTGTTGAGAGAGGGAGATGTGTGAATTTCTGCCTGGTATCAGTCTGTGGAGAGGCCCTGGAGTGGAAGGGGACATTGTTGGCTTTACAAGCAGATGTTGTTCATGTGAACCACCTTGATCTCTAGGGCATCCAGCTCATGGAAGGGCTTTTGGAAGAAGAGCCAGGTGCCTGGATCTGCAGGGAATCAGGAGAGGTGACAGGGCTGTCAGTTGGTGACAGCTGTGAAGAGGGATGGAGGGTGTTGGTAGCTTGATGGCATGAGCCTCAGAAGGGTTTCCCCAGGGCTGTGGGCGAGTGGTGCTGAGGAGCAGCGTGCAGTGGGGAGGATGTCCACGGTGACTCCTGGCCTTGGGGCGAGTGGGGTTTGTGGCATGTGAGAAAATGAGCGGCTCAGGGAGGGACAGATGGCAGGGAGGCTGTATTCTCAGGGGTGAGCCGGGTTTCAGAATTTGAACAGGCTGAAGAACTACAGGACTCTGTCAATTTGGAATGGGTGTTCCAGAGAGCTTGGTGGCAAGCTCTGAGAGGAAGGAGATAAATGGATGCTCACGTCAGAAGAAAGGAAGCCAGCCAAGTGCGAGGATGAAAGGCCAAAGCCTTTCTAGTCTTCATTCTCAGGTGTTCTCTTAGGGGGGGTTGAGGCAAAATGGGATTAGCTGGTTATTACCTGAGGTCTCTTTGTTGGGAGATGGGGGTCACTTAGACTTCTTAGGATCCAGCTGTGTCCTGGACCAAATCTGTCTGGAGTGAGCCCGCTGTAAATTTTGGATTCAATGGACATTCTTTGGAATGGCTCTGGGCCACAGCTGTTGGGCACATCAGCTCCTGGGGCAGAAGGGGAACCTTATTTGGTAGGGTGAGGCCCAGCAGACAGGGCGCCCCGCTGGGCGATTGGTTAGACTGTGGCTTTGTGTTTGATTACCTATTCTTAGATCTGACTTTAGGTGTGTACCCATGACCTCGTGATCTTTGCACATTCTAGGTTGTGGACACACAGTGTAGAAGGGCACAGAGCAAAATGATGTAATGGTTGTTTCCGGTTATGGAATTGTGGGTGGATGCTTTTGTTTACCACAGATGTTAGAAAATAGAGACAAACATATATTTCTTTATTTTCCTTTCTAACTTAGACCTTGAATTTAACAGAGGAAAAAATTACTACAAATTCATAGTTGGAGTTTTACTGGTCTGCATGTTTTATGAATACTGTAAGACCTAAAAATGGTTTTCTCTCCAGAAATTCGAGGTAGCGCCTGTGGCCCAGTTTGAGCGGTAGCTCAGCGTTCCACCGTGCGGACGCATTGCTAGCCTCGTCCCCGGCTCTACTTTTTCTCCCTGCCCTTGTTTTCCTCTTACCTTTCTCACCTACTTCTAATTTATGTCATTTGATCATATTTTATATATCACTGCATCTTTTCTAGAACAAGCTGTGGTAAAAATAAGTGAAATAAATACTGGGTCAGAGAGTGTGAGCATCCTTCTGTTTTATGATGAATTTTTTACCTTATTGCTTTGAAAGCATCAAACGAATTTTTCCTGCTGTATTAAGTTCCCTGTGTCCTTAAAGGAGCTTTTTAAAAATGAGCATTTTTTGATGAGTGACTATAAAAATACTGTAGGAGAATGGTATAAAATTTGTAAATAAGGGTGAACATAAAGAGGACAGTTCTCACTATCAGTTCTAAATTTTTCTTCTAGTTTTTTTTCTTTCATTTTTTAACACAAATGAAACCATAATGTATGTACAAATAATTTTGTATTCTGCCATTTTCCCTTAAAACTATATCAAAGCATTTTTTGTCATTAAGACTGTCTTACAAATGTAATTACTGATGACCATTGAATAAATATACTATAAATTTCCTTAACAGTTTTTTACTGTTGGACATTTAGGTTGCTTCTGTTCCTGTGTTATTTTAAACAATATTGCAAATGAAGATCATTATACAAATATCTTTGCCATAGTTTAAACATTTTTTTCCCAAAGTAGATACCTTGAAGTAGAATAACAATGATTGAAAACTGCAAATAAAGGAGAAAATACAGGTGAATATTTTTATAAGCTTACAGTGGGGATGGCCTCCTTATTGAGACACCAAAAGTAGCAGCCTTTTTTTTTTAATTTCAAAATATTAAAGGGGGGGTATAAATGTTTTTGTTACACAGATACCTTTCATAGTGCTTAAGTCAGGGCTTTTAGTGTACCCATCACCCAAATAGTGCTCATTGTACCCCATAGGTAAGTTTTCACCCCTCCCCTACTCCCCACTTCTTGATTTCCAATGACAATTACATCTCTTTGTGTCCATGAATTAGCTCTCGATTATTATAGAGTACGTGTGGTGGTGGTTTTTCCATTCCTGAGATAAATAGTAGCAACTTTAAAAGGGGGAAAAACAGGATGAAATCAACTATGTAACAGTGAAAAAATTCTGTATAAAAAAAACCATTTGGAAATTATGATAGGCAAATGGCAATAAAGAGCTTACATAAATGAAAAAGATTTGACTCACAATTTAAAAAGGTCCTGACAAAAGAAGAAAAATATGTGGCTGACAAACTTGTTCAACTCCAGTAGTTATTAAAGGAACAAAAATAAACATGGTATATTATTTTTCAGTTATCAATTCATCAGAGATAACTAGTTCCTGGCTGGGCATAGTGGCTCATGCCTATAAACCTAGCATTTGGGGAGGCAGAGGTGGGAGGATTGCTGGAGGCCAGTTTGAGGCCAGCCTAAGCAAGAGTGAGACCCTGTCTCTACAAAAAATAGAAAAATTAGCTGGGTGTGGTGGCACTCGGGAGGCTGAGGCAGGAAGATCGCTTGAGCCCAGGAGTTTGAGGTTGCAGTGAGCTATGACGACACCATTGCATTCTAGCCTGGGCAACAGAGCAAGACCCTGTGTCCAAAAAAAAAAAAAAAAATATATATATATATATATATGTATATATAAATTGCTATATTTCTGAAAGCAGTTTGGCAATTAAAAATATGTGTACTTTTTCATCTAGCAGTTCTATTTTTGGGAATTTATTTTATTTTAAGGAAAGTATCAGACAGGGACTTAATGATGCTTACTGTAGCATTCTTTATTGATTGAAAAATTGGGAACAACTTAAATGGGATTTGGCTTAATTATGGTATAGCCATTCAGTGGAATACTGTATGTTAAAAATGATTATGTAGATCTGAACTTATTGACATAGAAAATGTCCAAGATATATTAAAGATAAATGAATGAATGAATGAATATACATAGAAAAAACACGGAAAGATATAAACCATAATGTTAATTGTGCTTTTCTCTATTTAGAGGGATTATGGCTGATCTATTTTTTCTTTATTTTTCCTGAGGTTTTAAAATAAATTTATATAACCTGAATAAATAGAAGAAGAAAAAAAGAAGGAAAAAAAAGCCTGTTCCCCAAAAGTGAAATTGGTTGCAGCAAAACTTGTATTTTATCATAATACTTTTTGTAGTTACCGAAAATTGATTTCAAAGTTAACATAGAAATGTTACATACGCTATAATTTATGAAATGATTTGCAAAACAAAGAGAAATTATCAGCTGATGATCATGTAACATTTAAGATGGCAAAAAGTAGACCCCTCCATGTGTTCCATTTACAATGGAAATGAGTTGTTTTCATTTGGTACCTTTCAGAATACACCTCTCATGGGCCATAATCACGGGCAAGTCCTCAGATGGAGCCTGTTGTGGGGGATTTGGGGGTCTTGAAGAACTTCCCTTCCAACTTTCTTCTTACTGTTGAGGAAACTATGGCTCAGGGGAGGCTTAGTGGCATCTCAAGGCTCTGGAAGGGGGGGTGGTACAAGAACTGCGCAGGCGCAGAGCTCCTCCTACCCTGCCTAGGGGGTGTGTCCAGCTACCTGCTCTCGGTTATTTCTTTTTTCTTTTCTTTTCTTTTCTTCTTCTTCTTTTTATCATCCAGCCCAAAATGTCATGCTCCCTTATTTCTGTCACGCTATGCTTTAAAATTAGTCAGCAGTGACTTAGTCTTTGGATTTCAGTATTGTTTTTTCCTCTCTCCGATGTCACAATGCTAATTTGGGGGAGTCTTCTAATGTATTAGTCACAACTAACTACGTTGAATTAATTTCCCCATACTTTCCGGCCTACCTCCCCAACATGGAGGAGGGGTTTTGTTTGTTTGTTTGTTTGTTTGTTTTGAGACAGGGCTGGTCTCACTCTGTTGCCCAGGCTAGAGTGCAGTGGTGGTGCCATAGCTCACTGCAGCCTCACACTTCTGGGCTCTAGCAGTCCTACCCCCCAGCCTCCTGAGTAGCTGGGACTGTAGGCAGGTGACAGCATGCCTGGCTAATTTTTCTAGTTTTTATAGAGACAGGGTCTCACTCTTCCTCAGTCTGGTCTCCAACTCCTGGCCTCACGTTATCCTCCTAGCTGGGCCTCCCAAAGTGCTAGGATTATAGGCCTGAGCCACCACGCCCACCCAAGGTTGAGTTTCCTAGGTGGAAATGATGCAGAGTTAGTCGGGGGACCATACAGGATTGAATCCTTTAACTTCACAATTTCGCTCAGACTCTGAGCATAGGTTTTGGGGGAGGATGAAATTGTGATTTTCAATGCCAGAGCTGTTCACAGCTTTTTCTCTGTATGACTCTTGTTCATGCATTTTTAAGATTTTCTTGGTGTTGTGAATTCAAACAGACTTTTGGCTTGAAAGAGTAAATTTATGAAATGTAGCCTGACCCATTTTTATCTTGTACTTTACTTTCTGAGTGGCTGTCGTGTATTCTCTACCCTCACAGGGAAAAATGGCTTATCTGAGACACAGCTTTAGTTTGAGCAAATTACTGAGTAAAAATCTTATTTTGATATAAATCAACTTAATTTTATTTAACATTGGTTTTCATTGAAGTGCTGCAATCACATTTCAGAAAACTTTAACAATTAAGGCAAGGTGATAAGATTATTAAAATTTTTTTTGTAACACAATGGCATTTTGGTATTATTATATTTCCTTCTAGATTTTTCTTAGGCACCTAAAATACAACATAGTTTCAAGGTTATGGTTCTGGCAGAATATGGCAGATTAAGCAAAAATCTTTTCTATTTTCATGTAATCTGCCTCCTAAATGAGCAGTGATCTGTTATCTCTACTTTTTGTTCATTTCCTCTTTGGCAAAATTTGTCAGCTTATTTAGCAGAAGGTGGAGACTGAATTTCTTTTCACAGATTTGGATTCAGTAGCAATATCCTAAGTAGAATTATTCTGCTAAAAGAAATTCTCAGAGTTAAGCTCGGAGGAAATGAATCAATGTTTCTAAACAATTCTGAGGGATAGTTGAGTTCCATTTCCTGAGGATACAGAGGAAAAAATAGCCTGACAATTTTATTCTAGCTTCTTGAATTTTTAACTGGGTTCGGTGGCCCAGGCTAGTCATTCTCTGTTGGTAAACTCTGCCATGTGGCTGGTGCGTTCGGTGGAAGGAAAGTGTGTTCTTGCCTGGTTTAGTTATTCTGAGAGAGCTTTTTTCCTTCCCTTCAGCCAAAATATGCTACTGTTCCCTTATGCTTATTTTTTTCCATTCCGTTCTTATTTGCAGAGTACTCGGGTGGAGTTTGACCTGCCAGAATATTCTGTTCGTCGAAGATACCAGGATTTTGACTGGTTGAGGAACAAACTGGAAGAATCCCAGCCCACTCATCTCATTCCCGTAGGTAGTAAGTCAGTACAGCTTGTTTCTCACTTCTCCTGCGTTATCTTTCCCGAAGAGGCTAACTCAACTCTTGCCCTTTAAATTAGGGGTAAACCCTGCCATACTTTTATACTAGATTCACCCATTAAATGTATGTAAAACGTTATGGATACCGTATAGTATATTTCACCTTTTGGGTTTTGGTTAGATTTGCCATATAGTGTGCCAGTTCTTGGGTGGGGTGGGGTAAATTTTCGCTTTCAGTATGATAATTTTTTGAGGTGCAAATAGTCCTAATTCTCATTTGCTGCCCCTTTAAAGATTGAAGCTTGGAAGTGTAAGCCTTGCGGAAGCTGTCTCTTTCCCTCTTCGTAGACATTGTTCTTGGGGTTTGGATGGCTGCCACCAGGTGAAGAATGATGGCTCAGATTGCAGCTGGCCGGGCTTTCTTTAGACATGGGAGCAAGAATCTAGCACACAATCCATTTTAACCACAGTTATTCATTTGAAAAACAAACAAGGAAACCACCTAACTCTATTTATTGAAGCAGCATAACATTTATTTACTATAGTATTTGCATCTGCACATGTTTTAACAGAACCAGAGCAAATAAAATTTGAAACACTACTAAATCAACACACATATTGAGTACTTTTCTGACTACTTTTTTTTCTTTTTTGTTTTTGAGACAGAGTCTTGTGTTGTTGCCCAGGCACAAGGGCAGTGGTGTGATTATAGCTCACTGCAACTTCAAACTCCTGGGCTCGAGCTGTCTTCCTGCCTCAGCTTCCAGAGTAGCTGGAACTATAGGCACGTGCCACCACACCTGCCTAATTTTCCTAGTTTCTGTAGAGACAGTCTTGCTTGCTCAGGCTGCTCTCAAACTCCTGGCCTCAAGCAGTCCTCCCACCTGGATCTCCCAAGTCCTAGGATTACAGGCCTGAGCCACCTGCCTGGCCTGACTTCTTTTGTTAAAAGTAGAAATAACTGTTTAGACACCAGATGTTTCTTTGGGCTTTGGGAGCTTTAGGGCAGTTTGGGTCATAAAATTCCTCAGGGGGCTGATTTATCTTTCAGCAAAAACCTCAGTTCAATGATAACTTCTCAGCACCATCAACTTTTCTGCTACCACTGCTTCTTCCAACCTTTCCCCCCCATGGTTGGAAAAGGCTGTATATGTTGTGAGCATGCTGGGAGTTGTCTTGGCTTTCAGAGTGAGAAGAGCCACGTTGCTGGTGGCGTGGTAGAAATGACGGGTCTGGCCGTTCTTTCTCGGGGCATTTCCTTTTCTCCCAGTCACATATCCAATCTGCTCTCCAAGCCTGACTTTTGCTTTTCCCTTAAAGACATGCCTGAAGAGGAAAGAATAGTTTTTAAAGAGTTGGGATGATTCCTTAAAATGGAATCTTAATTTGGCAAAATTGACAATGAATCATTTTTTAAAAATAAACTTCTGCCGGGCGCGGTGGCTCACGCCTGTAATCCTAGCACTCTGGGAGGCTGAGGCGGGCGGATTGCTCAAGGTCAGGAGTTCGAAACCAGCCCGAGCAAGAGCGAGACCTCGTCTCTACTATAAATAGAAAGAAATTAATTGGCCAACTAAAAATATATAGAAAAAATTAGCCGGGCATGGTGGTGCATGCCTGTAGTCCCAGCTACTTGGGAGGCTGAGGCAGTAGAATCACTTGAGCCCAGGAGTTTGAGGTTGCTGTGAGCTAGGCTGACGTCACTGCACTCACTCTAGCCCGGGCAGCAGAGTGAGACTCTGTCTCAAAAAAATAAATACAGACATAAAACATAAACTTCTTATTTTAAAACAGTTTTAGAATTACAGAATTATTGTGAAAATAGAGAATTCTCATACCCCACACCCAGTTTTGATTATTATTAACATTTTATATTAATATGGCTCATTTTGTTGTAATTGATGAACCAATCATTAAGTAAGCATTGTTATTAACTAAAAGTCCTTTGTTCCGAGTTCCTATTTAGTTTTTGCCTAATGTTCTTTTTCTATTCTAGGATCCCACATTACATTTAGTAGTCATGTCCCTTAGGCTCTTGTCATTACATTGGGGTAATGTATTTTGGGGAGGAGAACCACAGAGGTGAGGTGCCTTTCTCATCACCCCATCAGCCACATCCAGGGCACGTGCTGTCAGCGATGTGTGTCGCTGTCGATGTGAACCCTGATCGCCTGGCCAGAGGCAGCGTCAGGTTCCGTCACTGCACAGTTCCTTTCTTCCCCGTCCCTTTCCTTACTGTACTTTAGAAGGAAGTCGCTCTTTGTGGGCAGCGCTCACTGCGCATTGGGGGAACTAGGCTCCCGCTCCTGGCAGCCGGTGCATTTGAGGTTTGGTACGTGAAGATCGAAAGTTAGACAGTGACACCTGCTGGTGAAATATAGCGGCTCAGCCAGAGACGCTAAAAGAATCGAAGTCTCCAGAACGCCCCACGGCGGCGGATCCAGAGTGTCTTTCAGTGTGGTTTCTTATCTTCGGGGTAGAAACAGCCAGTAGGAAGGTACCTTAAAAGCAAGTGGAGACTTAAATTTCTTCGTAAATTCTTGGTACTCACGTATCTGGAATGGAGAGAGATTTAACATGAAAGTCAAACCAGAAACAAACCCTTATTTCCCCTGTAAGAACTCATTTTACAGCAGCTCTGCTAGGGAGTGTCTATCCTATTATTAAGCATCAACTTTGTGTTAATGTTTTTCCCAGGCCTGGTTAGATGACTTTGGGGAGGAACAGAGGGTGGAGTGAGGGGTTATAAGAAAGACAAGGGACCCCTGCCTTGGAGAACTTCCTGTTAAGTGGAGACCCAGTAAACACTGTAATTGTTGTTTAGATTTTCATTTCTTTTTAAAAAGTCAGCTTTATTGAAATTTAATTCATATAGCATACAATTCACCCATTTAAAATGTACAAAGACTTTTAGTGTATTCATAGAATTGTACAACCATCAACACAACCAATTTTAGACACTTTTCATCACCCCAAAAAGAAACCTCACACCCCTTAGTTGTTACCTCCAAACCCTCTATCTCCTCCAGCTCCTGGCAACAACTTAGCTACTTTCTCCCAATAGATTTTCTGCTTCTGGACATTTCATATAAGTGGAGTGAGACACTATGTGATCTTTTGTAACTGGCTTCTTTCACTTAGCGTAATGTTTTCAAGGTTCATCCATGTCATAGCATATATTAATATTCCATTCCTTTTTATTGTTGAATGATATTCCATTGTGTGGATATAGCACATTTGGTCTGTCTACTCACCCTTGGTAGACATTTTGGTTGTTTCTCTTTTTGGCTATTATAACTAATGCTGCTGTGAACATTCATGTGCAAGTTTTTCTGTGGACATATGTTTTCACTTTTCTTGGGTGTATACCTCACAGTGTAATTGCTGAATCACATGTAACTCTGTATTTAACCTTTTGAAGAACTGCCATACTATTTTCAAAAGTGACTGCATCATTTTACATTCCCACATGTAGTGTACAGGAGTTCCGGTTTCTCTACAGCTCCATCAATACTGGTTATTATCTGTGTGATTAGAGCCTTCCTGGTGGATGTGAAATCATATCTCATTGTGGTTTTAGTTTGCATTTCCCTGATGGCTAATGATGAGCACCTTTCCATATACTTTTTGGCCATTTGTATATCTTCCTTGGAGAAACACCTATTAAGATCCATTGCTCATTTAAAAATTAGGGTATCTTTTTATTATTGAGTTGTCATAGTTCTTTGTATATTCTAGATACAAATGGCTTATCAGATAAATGACTTGTAAAAATTTTTTTGAGACAGAGAGGGTCTTGCTGTGTCACCCAGGCTGGTCTCAAACTGCTGGCCTCAAATGATCCTCCAGCCTCAGCCTCCAGAGTAGCTGGGACTACAGGTGCATACCACCACACTTGGCTAATTTTTAAAATTTTTTTAGAGATAGGATCTTGCTATGTTGTCCAGGCTGGTCTTAAACTCCTGCCTTCAAGTGATCCTCCTGCCTCAGGTTCCCAGGTAGCTGGGATTAAGCCCAGCTAATGGTGTCTCTTGAAGTACAAAGGTTTTGTTTTGTTTTTTTGGTGAAGTCCAATTTATTTTTTTCTTTGGCTGCTTGTGCTTTTGCTGTCACATTAAGAAACTATTGCCTAATCCAAAATCATGATTTATACCTGTGCTTTCTCATAGGAGTTTTATAGTTTTAGCTCTTTAGTCCGTTTTGGGTCCATTTTTAGATAACTTTTCATTTCTTTGATTGCTAGTGAAGGCTGAATATCTTTCCATGACTTTATTGGACATTGGCATTTTAAATGAATTGACTCTTCATTTTTCTTTCTCTTTTTTTTTCCTTATTGGTTTGTGGGGAAAAAAATTAACCCAGTTGTGAATATCTTGTCTTTCTACCTATTTTTTCTCCATTTGTCATTTGTCTTAGACTTAGCTCCATAAAAAACCTCACCTATTCCTGACTCGAGTTAATCTTTCCTTTACAGTTTCTGGCTTTGAAGGCTGTTTCTAACTTAGAATGTTAAAATTTTCTTCTATTATTTTTATGCCTTTATTTTTTGTATTTAAACCTAGAATTTATTCTGTGGTAAAATGTGTGTATCTTACTTTTTGTCAGATGGTGTGTAAGTTGTCCCAGAACCACTTATAATTAATCAGTCGTCTTTCTCATATTCATGTATTAGATTGTATCATGTATTAGACTTGTGTATTCTTGGGCTGTTTCTGAACCATTTGGTCCATTGATTGCTCTAGTTTGATGCTCCTCCTGCACTATTTGAATTACTGTAACTTTATAGCACATTTCAATATTTGACGGGTCCCCATCTCTGCCCCCACCTCCCAATATACTTTGTTTTCAGAGCTTTTGTACCTATTTGCACGTGTTTTATTTTTTTAGAAGAACTTCAGGACCTTTTTTGAATCAGTTGGAAAACTTGGGGGAATGATGGTGAGTTCCACGGTTTTTGATGCCTTCTTAACTTAACGTTATGGTTAATAACATTTGACAATTGCTGGGCTTTCAGGTTCTGCTGCTTTTTTTTTTTTTTTTTTTTTTTGAGTCAGAGTCTCACTCTTTTGCCCAGGCTAGAGTGCTATGTGGTGTCAGCCTAGCTCACAGCAACCTCAAACTCCTGGGCTCAAGTGATCCTTCTGCCTCAGCCTCCCCAGTAGCTGGGCCCTCAGGCATGCACCACCATGCCTGCTAATTTTTTCTATATGTTTTTAGTTGGCCAATTAATTTGTTTCTATTTTTAGTAGAGATGGGGTCTTGCTCTTGCTCAGGCTGGTTTCGAACTGACCTTGAGCCATCCTTCTGCCTTGGCCTCCCAGAGTGCTAGGATTATAGGCGTGAGCCACCGCACCCGGCCTCTTCTAGAATTCTTATGGTTTCATGTCTTAGGTTTAAGTTTGTTACCCGTCTTGAATTAATTTTTGTGAGTGGTAAGAGATTTGGATCCTGTCTCAATCTTCTACAGGTGGCTATACAGTTTTCCCAGCACCACTTATTGAATAGGGATTTATTTCCCCCGTGTATATTGTTGTCTGCTTTGTCAAAGATCAGATGGCTGTATGTGGATGATTTTATATCTGGGTTCTCTGTCCTGTTTCGTTGGTCTATGTCTCTGATTTTTTGTGCCAGTACCATGCTGTTTTGGTTATTATGGCTTTGTAGTATATCTTAAAGTCTGGTAACTTGATGCCTCCTAATTTATTCTTTTTACTTAAGGTTGCTTTGGCTATTCAGGCTCTTCTCAGGTTCCAAATGAAGCATAGAATTATTTTTTCTAGACCTGTGAAAAATGACATTGGTATTTTGATGGGGATTGCATTGAATCTTTAAATCACTTTGGGTACTATAGACATTTTAACAATGTTGATTCTGCTGATCCATAGCATGGTATGTTTTTCCATTTGTATACATATTCTGCAGTTTCCTCCCTTGGTGATTCATAGTTCTCTTTGTAGAGATCTTTTACTTCCTTAGTTAAATATATTCCTTTCTTTGTAGCTATTGTGAAAGGTATTGAGTCTTCGATTAGATTCTCAGCTTGGCTGTTGTTGGTGTATAGGCATGCTACTGATTTGTGTACATTGATTTGGTAGCCTGAGACTTTGATGAATTTATTTATCAAGTCCAGGGGTCTCTTGGTGGAATCTTTGGGGTTTTCTAGATATAAGATCATATCATCAGCAAAGAGTGATAGTTTGACTTCCTCTTTCCCTGTTTAGATACCCTTAATTTCCTTCTCTTGCCTGATTGCTCTGGCTAGATCTTTATTTTTGCTTCTGTTTATGTGGTGAATCACATTTATGGATTTACATATGTTGAACCATAGTAGGGACCCTGTAGTTCTCAGGGGGCTGCTTGATCTCCACCACCACTGAGGTGGGGCAAGGAGCAAGGCAGTTTGTGGCTAGGTTATGGGAGCTTGAAAGGTTTTGCAATGCCTCAGGGTGGCTCAGACTAACCATATATTCTTAAAATGTCATCTTGAAACTAGAATTGTGCTGGGTGGGTTTGTTATCCCATAATGGCAGTTCACTGTGTTTTTCTTTGCTATGTAACAGTTGCAGTCCACCAGAAAGTCTTTATTGTGAGTTTTTTTCTCAATGTTTTTTAATATTGAGATATACTTAATATTAAGAAAACCTTACATATATTTGACGCATACAATTTTATGGGCTTGTCTACATCCATGATACCAGCAGCACAATCAAGGTATAAACAGATCACCCTCCAAAGTTTTCTTTTGTCTCTTTGCTTTTTTTTATGGTAAGAATACTTAACGAGATCTATCCTCTTAAATTTTTAAGTGCACAACATGGTACAGTAGTCCCCTCTTTTCCAAGATTTTGCTTTCTGCAGTTTGTTACCTGGGGTCTGAAAATATTAAATGGAAAATTCCAGAAATAATCCTTAAGTTTTAAAATGTGTGCCACTTTGAATAGTGTGATGAAATCTTGTACAGTCTTTCCCTGGAAGTGAATCATCCCTTTGTCCAGTGTATCCACACTGTAGACGCTACCCAGCTGTGAGTTACTTAGTAACTCTCTTGGATATCAGAGCAACAGATCACAAGAAGAAGGGTGAGTACAGTACCATAAGATATTTGGGTAGAAAAAAAATAGACCACATTCACATAGCTTTTGTTATAGTATATTATAGTTTGATTTTGTTATTGTCAGTCTCTTACTGTGCCTAATTTATAAATGAAAGTTTATTATAGGTATGTATGTATAGGAAAAAACATAGTATATATAGAGTTTAATACTGTCCATGGTTTGAGACATTTACTGCAGGTCTTGGAATATCCTCCTTGGGACAAGGGGAGTACTACCATATTAACTATAGGCACCATGTTGTACAGTAGATGTCTGGAACTTATTTGCCTTGTATAACAGTAACTTTATACATGTTGAATGATAACTCCCTATTTCCCCCTCCCCCCATCCCTTACAACCACCATTCATTCTGTCTTCTGCTTCTATGTTGTTCAGTGGTTTTAGCTCTGTTTCATTTGCTGGAGTACTAGTTACACAGCAGAGAGATTTCATGATTAGATGGACACACATAGACTCGAAAGATGAAACAAATATATTTATTAAACACTTTAATTTCACTTGGAGATTTGTTCAACTTCTATGAAGGAAGCCTCATGGAAGGATGCGCTTGCATTTATTATAGACCCAGTTTTCTTTTGGATAGCAGTAGACTCTCAGGAATTAATGAGAAGAAATTTGTAATGCAACAACTATTTTTCTTAATATGAAATAATCAGTAAAAACTCTAACTTCATTTTCTAGTTGATTCCTCTGCTTTTGTACTGTTAAATGTATTTATTTTTGGCTTATCCTGTAGTAAGTTAATAAGTAGTGAAACATTGGTTGAACTTTCAAATACTTTGCATTAAACCAGGCTTGATGATTTTTCTTTAGAGGGACAAAATTTTAATCTTGATGCTCCTTTATTTATTTGGTAGTTATTTTTGCTTAGGGGCAATATTTTCTATTAATATGACAAGGATAGGAAATATAGGTTTCTGTTATGTAAATATTTAGTGTGCACTTATGCAGTAAATATTTTTTGAATCACAGTAGCAATTCAAATGCTGACAGGAGGAAGTTGAACATTTTAAGATTGAGCAATTGAAGTCTTTGTCCAGATTTCCTCCCCAGAAATAGTAGCTCTCCATTTTCTACAGGAAGTATGCTTTTGTTTCACAGATTACAAAACAGTTTTATAAACTAATATGGAATATATGTGAAAGTGCTTCACCAAAGTACCAAGTGTTATAAAAATGTCAGTATATCAAGATTAAACCTTGAAATATTTAATACATTATTATAATGCTTTGCAAATAGGGTTTTTTTGGCAGGTTCCAACACATATATGTATATATATTTAGATTTTAACAATTTATTTTATTTTATTTTTTATTTTTTGAGACAGAGTCTCACTCTGTTTCCCGGGCTACAGTACCGTGACGTCAGCCTAGCTCACAGCAACCTCACACTCCTGGGCTCAAGCGATCCTCCTGCCTCAGCCTCCTGAGTAGCTGGGACTACAGGCATGTGCCACCATGCCCGGCTAATTTTTTCTATATATTTTCAGTTGGCTAATTAATTTCTTTCTAATTTTAGTGGAGGTGGGGTCTCGCTCTTGATCAGGCTGGTTTCGAACTCCTGACCTTGAGTGATCCTCCCACCTCGGCCTCCAAGAGTGCTAGGATTACAGGCGTGAGCCACTGCGCCCGGCCTTAACAATGTTTTAATTACAAAAAATATCAAATATACTAAAGTAGAGAGATTCAGTGCAGTGAACCTGCATGGAACCCATCACTCAGTCTCAACATTTATCAGCCTATGGCCAATCTCATTTCATCTCTATCTACTCCTTCACCCCAGGTGATATTAAAGTGGCTTAAACAACAGAAGTTTATTCTCTTATAGCTCTGGGGTCAAAAGTGCAAAATTGGTTTCAGTGGGCTAATATCAAGGTGTAGGCCAGGGCTGTGTTCCTTCTGGAGGGGTGAAGGGAGAACGTTCCCTTGCCTTTTCTCACTCTTAAGGGCACCTGCATTCCTTGGCTCATGGCCCCTTCCTGTATCTTCAGAGCCGCCAGCATATCTGGCATTTTCTCTCCTCTCTGACGTTTGCTTCACTAGCACATCTCCTTTTTTGAAAAATTGAAGTAAAATTCATATAACATAAAATTCACCATTTTAACGATTTTAAGTGTACAGTTCAGGGGCTTTTAGTACATTCCCAGGGTTGCACAACCATCACCACATTTCTGCACCCTCAAAAGAAACTCCACGACTGTTAAGTAATCACTCCCCTTTCCCCACTTTGCCCAGCCCACCTACTATGAATAATGCTGCTATGAACATTTGTTGTACAAGATCTTGTTTGAATACTTGTTTTTGGTTATCTTGGCTGGACATCAAGAAATGGAATTGCTGAATCGTATGGTAATTCTATATTTAAATTTTTTGAGGAACTGCCAAACTTTTCCACAGTAGCTGCGCCATTTTCTATTCTCACCAGCAATGTATGAGGATCCAATTTCTCCACATATTTGCCAACACTTGTTATTTTCCATTTTTCTAGTAACCATCCCAGTGAGTGTGAAGTAGTATCCCAGATGATTTTTTTTTTTTTTAACATTTTGGTCTAAAAGATATGTGGAAGTTCTACCTTGTGGTCCACTCCTCTTTTTGCTTTCTGTTCTCAGTGTTTAAAACTTAATAAAAATACCTGGCATTCATCAGACATCTACTCTGTGCTTATAGCTATGTTGAGTTTTTCATTTGCATGATCTCATTTACAGACTACAGATGCACTTGATGTCACTAGCAGCCCAGATTCCTCTGCATAAACACCCTGAAAAGTGAGACTGAGAGCAGGTGCATCCCATTAAGGAAGCTTGAGATAGGAAGACACAAATTTCTGAAACCATGTACATTTGGCAATAATCTTTTTTCAGAAGGAAATTCTCTCTGCAGAAGGATTTACCCCAGGGTTCCTTTAAATAGCAAATTCCCTCAATTCATTACGTAAGTTCAATGTACTAAGTCTGAAGAGTGGACAACTGTTTCAGGAGGTCATTGACTATGTTCAGGGGAGCACACCTAACCACTTACTTGCTTGCTAGGTCTTCTTCCCAAGTCCTGCTCAGTAGAAGCCAATGAGAGTATGTGGGACTCATGAGATAAGAGCAAAATTACCCACTGGATTTGGCAATGAGAAAGTCCTTGGTGATCATCTTTAAAGGAGCAGTTTCTGCATTGGGTGGGGATGGGGCAGGGAAACGCAGCATTAAAAGGCATTACCAAAGCCGGTTTTGTTTTGGGGATGGGGGGAGAGGTAAGGGGTTGAGAAATCAATGGAAAGAGTAGAAGTCAAGATAAATGACTCCTTTCAAAAAGGTTGAATGAGCCAGGAAGGAGAGTGGAGAAGAAGAATGTAAGGTCAAGGGGTGGTTGGATTCATTATTTTCAGGTAGAAAAACCATATTTTTGTAGATTCTGGGCATAGAGCTGGATAAGCAGAAGTTGTTGAAGATACAGGGAAGAGAAGATATAATTCATTGATGAGAGGTGCACCATAGTGAACAAATGTGTCAAGGACACAGATGAAATGATTAGCTTTGGGAGGGGTATACTGTCCACAGGACCTGTGGAATGAGGTGAGGGGGATGCGCAATAGACAGGCTTCTATGGAGGAAGCCAAATGGTCAGGGAACTTCCAGATGCTGTTCTCACATCTGATTCTGACTTCAGACGGTAACCTGCTTAGCATGGAAAGTTGGGGTGTGAGAATGGCTGCCGAAAGGAATGGGAGAAAACTGACCAGAATAAAGGAATTATCCTCAGGGACAACTATACTGTCTTAAGAAAGCTTCTCCGGTGCTTTTGACTGGGCCAGAACGCTGGGCAACCTGTACATCTGACCCAGTGTCACATCGCTAATGTTCTACCCAAGCGTAAGCTCCACTGGGTGTCAGACTTGGCTCTGTGATTTTATGCCTGGCTATGTTTCCCTCTCTTCTTTCATTTCCAAACCTTTCCACCATGCCGTTGAGAACTCCGGCTCTGTTATAAAGAAATCCACCAGTAGTCCTAGCCTCTTCTGTGAACGCTCCCACCGTCTCAAGGTTTAAATGAACACTGGATGTTGCTGAACATTAGAAGTCCCCTGAAGCTGCTACAACTACTACAACAAAACACCCAGACTTTCTAGTGCTAACTCTGTGGTAGGAATCATTCAAAGCACTTTCAGCTTATTAGCTAATTTAATCCTCGCAAAACCCCATAACGTTGGTGCTATTATCTATTTTTTTTTAAAGATGAGGAAACCAAGGTACCAAGAAATTATAAAACTTGACCGAAGGCAAATAGCTAGTAGGTGGCAGAGGTGAAAGATAAACCCAGGAAGCATGGCGTCAGAATCTTTACTCCTGAGAACTAAAACATGCTGGCTTTCTAAAGCTCTTTCAAGTTGAGGCAGTTGAATTCCCTCTTATCCCAGGTACTTCATTTCCAGCGTGCTAGTATTTCCGATTACTCAATCTTTTAAAGGTTTTGTGTTATAAATCTAGATTCCTTCTTGGTTTTCCTACTCCATGTGGCTTAGTATTTCACTTTTTTGGGTTGGCTAAGTCCACTAGTCTTTGTTGCTATGTCTTATTTCTGGTTTGTTTTGTCTTTCATGGTTTATAACTTAAAAGAAAAATAACTCTCTTTGCTGCCATATTTTGAAGTTTGAGGAGGTTGTAGACATAAATGCTTGTGTTTAATCTTCTGCTACTTTGAACTTGAACTACTAGGTTGGTTTAACATTAGAAAATATATTCATTTACTCTTTAATATGTTACAGGAAAAACATGATTGCCTTGGTAGACCTACTAGGCCATCCTCACCTTGGTTTATTCCATAAAAAGACTTTCATATGTGCACCTGCAAGAGTGTTCACAGCAGCATTGTTAGTAGTGCCACAAATCTGTAAACAATTCACATGTGTACATGGTCAGGAGAGTAGATGGACACATTGTCATATGGTCAGTTATATAATGTGAGACTGTGGACAGGTAAAATGATTCTCCTATAGTTTAATGTGCATCAGTGTGGATAAGTCCCAGAAAGCTAGTGTTGAGTGACAAAAGTATACAAGCATGTGCTGCATAATGTTGCTTCAGTCAACAGTGGACCTCATATATGATGGTGGTCCCGTAAGATTATGATACCGTATTTTTACTGTACTTCTTACATGTTTAGATACACAAATACTTACTATTGTGTTATAATTGCCTACAGTATTCAGTACACTAATGTGGTTCAGGTCTGTGGCCTAGGAGCCATAGGCTGTACCACGTAGCCTAGGTGTGTAGTAGGCGATACCATCTCCGCTGGTAAAGTACTCTCTATGATATCTGTACAACGATGAAATCCCCTAGGGATGCATTTCTCAGAATGTATCCTTGTTGTTAAGTGATGCATCACCGTAGTTCTGTTTTTCATGAAGTTCAAAAGCAATACATTATCTTAAAACGGTAAAGTATAGGGAGCAATGAACAGAAAGTTGAGGACTGTGGTTCCCTCCTGCAGGATAGGGAAGAGTGGAGGTCTGATCAGGGATCTGCTGACCGGGCGCTTTGTCAGTGGTGGTGTTCTGTTGTCAAGTAGAGTGCTAGATGCATGGGGGCTGGCATTGTTGTCATGCTTTATGACTTAGAGATACATAATATGCTTTTCTTTTATTGTGTAAAGAGCATAAAATTTACCATTTTTACCATATTAAAGTCTACAGTTCAGTGGCATCAAGTACATTCAGGATGTTGTGTAAGTATTACCACCTCCTGAAGAGTTCCAGAAGTTTTTTTATCATCCCGGAAGAAAACCTTGTCAATATAATGAGAACAATTACATGGCTGGATACTTTCTGGACAGCCCTCTTACATCAAGCAATGTAAAGATAACTATACTAAACATTGACTCTTCTGTATTTTAGGGACTGTGCTATAGTGTTTTATTCTTTGCATTATGAAACTGACAGGGTAGTAGTGATGTACTCCAACTGTATTTTTCAGAAATCATTATATTGCTCACTGTATAAAGATCTGACTGATCAAGAAGCACTGTTCTTGGACACGTAGGTAATAGGAGCTATTTGCTAGCCTGGTTGGTTGTCCCTGCGCCATCTCATCAATTACTCTGATTTTTTTTCCCCCGTGTCTTTGTAGCCACTTCCTGAGAAGTTTGTGGTGAAAGGTGTTGTGGATCGTTTTTCAGAAGAGTTTGTGGAGACTAGAAGAAAAGCTTTGGATAAATTCCTAAAAAGAATCACGGATCATCCTGTGCTCTCCTTCAATGAGCACTTTAATGTTTTCCTTACTGCTAAGGTAAGCACAGAATTTTGCATATTCCTCCCCCAGATTATTGTTCTTGGGGCTCTTCTTTACAAGCTCTTTGATCTCTCCCAAGCCACCTTCCTGAATGGTCCACTGTAGCAGGTGTCATAAAATTGCTCTGTTTTTTGGTGCCCATTTACATTAGCATGGTTTTTGTGTTAGAATTCAAAAGATCCCTCCCACACCCCCACCACCCCTTGCAGCAGCAGAGAAAGTTAGAATATTTTCACTTGCCAAAAGCAGAGATAAGTGTTTCCTTAAACACTTCTTGGCAATATTATTGGGTGAGGCCAGTCTGACCAACAGTGGGCATGGAAGGAAAAGAACATTGATTGTTTGGTAAGGGTGTTTGTTCTTCACAAGAGCCCTCTAAGTGATTATTCATAGCCTCATTTTACAGAAAAGGAAACTGGAGTTCAGGAAGTTTATACTTGTTCAAGTGGCATCACTAGAATTTGAAATTGGGTCTTTGTGGCTCCTCAGGGCACACTTTCTTCCTGTATTAGACTGCCTGACCCTTACTTGCCTTCAGCCATGTTGTTACCAGGTGGGCATTTTCCAAGCATTTGGAAGACATTTGGGTCCTACACAGTTGCCAGATTCTATGAATTCAAACTCAAGTTGGTTGTTCATTAGCTTCTCTCTGCACTTCACTATTGGAAGAACTGGCCAGAAAACCTGAGGTGCTCCTCTCTCCTTGTCTACAGAAATGGGGTCATGTGCTGAGACTCTCCTGCTAGCTTTCTTCCAGCCCCATCTGTTTGGTTTCAGGTATCATGTTTTCATGTTCAGGCCGTAAGTAATATGTTCCATGTTGGTAAGGGTATTGAAGTCCAGATGCTTTCTAGTTTTCTTTTCCACAATTGCAAAATTGAGAGATATTTGCAGATAACATCAGTCGATATTAAAGACTTTGGAGAGGGTGCCGTTTTGTACTCAGTGGAAACCACATGGCAAAGTCCTTTAGTTTTGTTTTACGGATCTCAGTTGGCATTTAGCCTTATTGATGACTTTCCCATTCATTGTCTCTTTTTCCCAGAGGCTTTTTCCTCTACAAGTTGAACTTGAATATTTTTAGAAATAAGTATTTCCTGGTGAACTAATCCTCAGGTATAGCTCTTTCACCTTAAAGTAAAATCAAGCCTATTCTCCAGAAGTGCAGCTCACTTTCTTGCCCAAGGTTCATTGTCCAGGAAGCCCTCAAGCTCAGTCATCCTTACTGAACAAAGAAGAAAAGGGGGAAAAAGCTTCGACCCTGGTTATTAGGAATCTGTATGAAGAACCAGTAGGAGAGAGAGCATGTGAGTGTATGAGAGATTGATTTATCTGTGGGCCAAGCAGTATGAAAATGATTTTTAAAAATATAGAAGGTCTGGCCGGGTGTGGTGGCTCACACCTGTAATCCTAGCACTCTGGGAGGCCAAGGTGGGCAGATCACTCAAGGTCAGGAGTTCAAAACCAGCCTGAGCAAGAGTGAGACCTCGTCTCTACTATAAATAGAAAGAAATTAATTGGACAACTAAAAATATATAGAAAAAATAAGTCGGGCATGGTGGTGCATGCCTGTAGTCCCAGCTACTCGGGAGGCTGAGGCAGAAGGATTGCTTGAGCCCAGGAGTTTGAGGTTGCTGTGAGCTAGGCTGACGCCACGGCACTCTAGCCC